>PTEX01000192.1:854220-993879 GCA_003342815.1 Eudromia elegans
TTCCTTCCTTCCTTCCTTCCTTCCTTCCTTCCTTCCTTCCTTCCTTCCTTCCTTCCTTCCTTCCTTCCTTCCCTCTCTCTCTCTTTCTCTCTCTCTTTCCTTCTCTCTCTCTTTCATTCTCTCCTTTTTTCCTTTCTTTCTTGTCTAAATAAAGCTGATCAGATTTTCCGTTCACTATATGGGATCCAATTATACAAGTCTGCAAATATAGTTTATTTTACCTTTATGGATGAAGTCCGTCTTTAGTAAGTAAAACAAGTATAGAAGCAAACTTCTGTGTTACGAAAGGCAGCGTTCCAGCATTTAACACTCCGTTGGAGCATCAGGAAACCAGAACACCTGGCTGTGCCTTGCTCTGCGCTGCTCCCTTGGACCAGTCCCTCACCGTTTTACTGCCTTCACTCATTCATCTGTGAAATGCCTGTAATTGCATTTATATCACAAGGGTGCCTTGATGCTTGACAAACGAGAATTGACCCAAACCCAGCCTTCAGAAGCACTGTGTGAACAATACTTTGCTCATATGGTTGTTGTGGACAATTAGATTAGAAGAGGTATAAATGCAGTCGACGTAAAATTCCATTTAGAAACTGTCAAACCAATCTTGATAATTTTTCTCACTTCTCGTCTAATTCTGGTGCAGAACTTCACATGCACATCACAGAATGAGTTTAAATGACTCTTTCCTTCTTTTGCAGCAAGCTAGCAAATTTTATTCCATGTTATTTTAAACTGTCTTCTGTCTTTTGGGCAAATGGGTGGTTCCCAGAGCAACACCTTGAAAATCTATACTAGCAAAAATAAAAAAAAATCATGTCAAGGAAGCCCTATCCTCTATATACTTGAGCAAATTGATATCACTTACATTGATGTCCACAGAAAAATATTTCAAGGATTTCTGACAAGGAGGTTATCTAATTATTGATATGTTTTATTTAATTAGCATTCTGTATTTTATATAATAATGCTCAAAAATTAAACAGATTTCCTGTAGTTCCTATAGCAAACTTTAGAAACATATGGTATGCAGCCTGCAGAGGCTCTCTATGACAGTAGCATTACTGGTAATATTGGCGAGATAGAATCTGCTTCCATCTGAAAAACATCTGTGTGTTTTCCCAATTTAAAATACTATGTTTCCACTGATATGATTTGCATCCACATTAACGGTTCAGAGGAAAGACTTGATCATTTTAAATACATTTCCTTGCTTTCATACGTCCATGGCTTTTTCTGGATGAGACCATACGAATATCAAATCCAGCTCCCCAGCCTTGTGTACGGTGAACCCATGCAGAGAAGCCCTGTGAATCCACGAGGGGCTGTTTTACAGGGACTTCCCCAGAGATGCATTTAGCCCAAGAGCAGTAGAGGAAAGGGAGAGAATTGCCTAACCACGCCACTCTTCCCAACGAGGACATATTCACTTGGGGCTAACCAGATTACAGGATGCCAAAGAAGTCTCAAACCAGGGGTCGAGAAGTAAGCACTAGCCCTCAGGATCTGCTTCCAGAAGGATTTGCGTGTACAGTTTGGCTTCACATAAATAACTGGATAGAACAAACAAACGAAAAAAAATCATTTGGATCTTAATTATGTATGCTCAGATTTGCAAAACGCATTAAGAATAATTCATGTTCACAAATAGCATTCCCCTGACTTATCTCTAACGTATGCTTGAATGGTTCTGTGCAAACCAAAGTGCAGAGCTTAAGTAAATGAAAAGATACTGAATGTTCTTTCAGGGAATCCATCCAAGTAGCTGTGTTTTGAGGAGACAACAGAGGTTCATACTCACCCACAAGCAGGCTGCAGCCTCTAGCTTTTTAGCCCATTTAGCTTCCTTTGGTACCTGGTCAGTCTGACTGCCAGCTAAACTCTGAAGCTCTCTCAGACCTGAAAATTCAGTCATTAGAGCCCAATCGTTGGGAAAAAAATGAGCTTTTGAGATATCTGTTGCACTCACCTGAACTCAGGAGGACACCTGATATATGAGTCCATGCAGCACAACCAGATACCAGAGTATTTCTGCAAGCACCATCCCTGGTGCAAGCAGAGGTTCCCGCGTCCCTGGGTTGTCAAGGTGGAAATTAAAGAGGTCATGGTAGGCTTCTGACAACATTAGATATAGCCACTCTTCCTGAGCAGAAAACTTTCCGGCAGTAGCAGAGAGTCATTAAAAACTCACCATGAATGCAGAAATAGGGGGTTCTTTGACACCCTCCCTCTAACGCAGACCTCAGCTAAGCTCTCAGGATTCAGTAGATTGGTGGAAATGTTCATGGCTTAATATTCATTAAAAACAAAAATCTTTAAAAAGAGTAACCCCTGAAACTGGTGATTCTTGGCCCATGTCTCCTATCATTAAGTGGTTTAGTGGGACACAGGTATGTATCTTCAGCTGGCTATAAAAAAGTGCTTTGAGAAACAGCAAATTTTCTTTAATTGCAAGGCTGAAGAAAAGTCAACACTGAAATCTCCTCCCTTCCTGCTAACCCTTCTCAATATGAAACTCGGCTTTAATGCAGTAGTCTTAGAACTTAACACAGAGCATCTCCTCCATGGATGCTGTTAGCTGACAAAGAAATTCCCCTTTCATTTTCGCTCAGGTAGGTGGTGTCTAATTCTAAAAGGGACCGCTCAGAAGCTGACAGCAGGTGCCTAATCTGCAGAAACGCCCAAGTACCTCAATCAAAGACAGTGAAAGAATTCTCTCTGACTGTTTCTTTCAGGATTTTGCCGACTCCATATACCAAATGGTTGCACAGAAGTTCCAGGAGTTGACAGACAATTTTACTTCCACGCATGCACGCCACAAAACTCTTGCAGGAATTGTGATGACCAAAGGTAAGATATCTTCTATTTATTTTCCTCTGGCATTTTTTCATGACAAAGTAATACATTATTTATCTGGTCCACAGTATTGAAGAATCCTTTTGCTCCCACACAGAAAAATAGATAGTAATGCAGAGAAAGGAATCATTAAATATTTACACATCACATAAGTTCACACACACAAAAAAATATGGCATCTGAAGTAAAAAATATATATATTCATAAACATGTGCTCCATAGCTTCCTTTCTTTACAGGACAAAAGGCAGACTTGTCTGTTTTGTATTTCCTGGCAGAAGGAAGTAGTTATCAATAAAAGGTTGTTTTATTTATTAATTGTTTATTTTATTAATTATTTACTAATTTTTAGATCTGAAAACTCTGCATTGTGGCTGCACAAAACCACAATAAACCTTGTCTTAGTCTGACAGTAAAAACAAATCTCAACTCATTTCTTGCCAGTCAAAAGAAACATAGAGAATGCATAGTTTTCATTCTGCTATGATCTAACCATGGGGACATACTTACCAGCAGGGACAAAATTTGATATTCTGTCATGTTAAAACTTAAATAAAGGATGCACACCATGCAGAACTCTTAGGTTGTTCATTCAAATGTTGCATAAATGGCCTTTTTTATTTTTTCTGCATGCCTCAATTCAGGCACCTCACAGTATTTATGAGAATGTCAGCAGCAGAGATGCTGCCATAAACTTCATCCTCACTCAGATGTGTGGAGCAGAGAATTGAGCTTGGAAATGAGGGGATAAGCTCAGAGGGGAAAGATATGTATAATTCATCCAGGATTGTCTTACTGATTCCTTTCAACAGTTACATGAACAGGATTCAATAGGGACATTTGTGAATATTACAAGGTAGCAGGATAGAGATAGGGTTATCTACTAGGTCTTTTCAAACCACAGAACCTAAATATAGCCAGGAATCCTACACAGAGAAACTACATTTCCTGTGGTCTTTGCTGCCTCCTTTTCAAGGATCTAAAAAAAGAATAAGCAATCAGCTCCAGGAATTATAAGTAGAGAAGTTGAAAAAAGTGTTTTTCAATTTTGTTTGAAATGTAACTGTTCACTGGATAAACTTATTATTATTTTGGTTAGTTGACTTTGGCTAGTTATTTTTTGTATTACTTTAGGACCTTGAATAAGGGATGAGAGTTTCGTTTTTCACACGCTGCACAACCACAGTGTTGCACAGACACGCAACAGAACGTGAGTCCTAAAGACCACAAGAGACGTGTTCAGTACAAAGACATACGAATGACAGGAACAATGAGATTAACTGTGAGACGTGCAGGATGCACCCTGGACTTGAAAGGGCAGTTGCCTTGTCAGATTTATTGACTGTAGCACTCAACAGATTTAAGAAGAGTATATTAATTCATTTACAGGAAAAAAAAAAAAAAGGTATTTCCAAACATGCGTACAACAAGGAAAACGTTTAGATATGCCCAAGAAGAAGCCTAGTTACAGCTGCCAAGAATTGCTGCTTTAACCGCGTTTTGAGGAGAGACTACACCCACACAGTCACCTTCACATTTTGTCCATTCAGTATCTCATTGCTCATCCAAATTTCATCCCATTTATAATCCTGCCAATGTATTACTTTCTCATCCTTAAGGACCAGGCCTGGATCTGCTTAAAAAAAAAACATAGTAGAGCCAATACAATTGTGATACGTTGCCGTATGACCAGCAATGCAGAGGTATGTAGGACCATGCTGAATCCCAACCTGTATGGGAAGACTGTGTGATGGGGTCACAGCTTCCAAAATTGTGGTTGCTGAACCCATGCGATGACAGCGGAAGGAGGACCACATCCAGAGGCCTGCTGTGCTCACTACACAGCTGGGGTGTCTGTGTCTCATCTTTGGGGAAAGAGCCCTCCTTCTGGCATTTCTTCATGAGAGCTCCATGCCTCTAATGAGATCTTGCTCATTTTCATTTCATATTTCATCTTAGTATTAAGACAAAGCCTAAGTTTCGGTATGTTCATAAAGCATGACATAAATCAAGGCTTCCGTTTTGATTCCGAGTTCCCCAATCTGTCAGCTATCCAGTTTGTCAATATCTTACTAGTTTTGTGAAGTCTTAAATAGAAAATCATATATATATTTATGAGTGAGTGTATGTGCATATATGTATATATAAAATGTACTTCAGAGTGTATATAATGTGCTTCAGAGGAGATCCAAAGCTAGAAAAAGCCTTATCTTGGTACATTTCCTGGGAAGATTTGAGTCCCTTCCAATATGAGAAAATCTACCAACCACAGGAAAAAAAAATCCCTTGCCATTTTGTGTCCTTATTTTCTAAAATAAAGTTGCAGATTTGTGCTCTGTTCCCCACTCTCCTTTCCAGAGGTAGCAAGGATCTTGACACATACTCCTCAAAGACAGCACAGACAGGCTCTTCCAACATGAAACACTTGAATAAGGACAGAGTTCTTGTGTTATTAACATAGAATTTGGCAAAAAATACTTAATATATGCAAACAGCATACTAATGACACCAATAAGAACAAATCTGGTAATGTCTTGTCACATTTGGTACCACACACAACTATTACAGACGAAAATTAATTTGTTTTTACCTTCATTTCAATTTAATATCATCCCAACTAGCAACAGAATTATCTCTGCTTGTACGGTTTTCAGACAAAGCTGATAGAAACCACAATGTGATTCTGTGATAACTGCTGTTGAGATAATACAAAACCTCTGCAGACAAAACAAAAGTGTGCTATATTGGTTTTCTTTCCCTGAACTCTGACATTTTTTCTGCCATTTCAGTTTCTCAGAGAAATCAAAAAGAGTTACATCTGGGCACAGTAATTGATTTATGCTTTAGCACCCAGGGCAAATTCCAACGCAGGAAAAAGAAAAAAATGCAGAAAATGATGTTATTGACTGATTGTGAATGTTCCACAGTAATAAATTGCTGGCCAGGAAAAAGGTACGGTCTAATGTATTTATGTATGTTTTGCTCCGAATTAGGATAAAAAGTTAAATCTCAGTGTGCTTTTGTGGAAGCACATTTTCAAAACATTGGATTAGGAGACATTAAGATAACCTTTGAAAAATTCCACTTAGGTAAGATAAAAAATATCACATGGGATATTAACTGATGTTATGTGATTTAATATAAAAAATGGAACATAATAATAATTCAAAAACAAACATAATGTATCCAGAACTACAAGTTTCAAAGTCACAAGATGGAAAGATTGAAGTAAATTATTTAACAGTTCTCTGGTTACATGATGTTTGAAGTTTTCCAATCTGATAATACATTCTAATTTTGTCAAAGCATTTTTACAGAAGATAGTTCTATCAAAAATTATTTGCTCAATTCTAAGAAAAAAATTTTTAAAAAGAAATATAATTCAAAATCTTTCTCTATGGCAAGCCATTTGCCATGAAATATGTTCAAGCAGGACAACAAGCACATTTGTTACTGTAGCACATATTAATGTGATGACCTAAATTTTATTGCACCCTGAACCCTCTGAAGATACTCTGGGCTCACAACAGGTAAATTCAGACCACTAGTTTATCTGTGAACGGGACAGGCCATCCGGATGACATTGTGTCAGACATAAACCATCAGCTCAGAACATATTCACACATAAGTGGTGTGTTTTTCAGAGCTCTGAAATTGTTTGAAATTCATTCACATCAGGTTGTAAAACAGAATAGAAACTGATTCTTGTAGCCTTCATGTGAACATTATCTACGTAAACTCCATCCAGATTTCTCGCCCTCCAGATTTCCAAAATTGCCCTCTGAGTTCTCGAGAAGTATTACACTGTTCTGAGAAACAAAAAAGCCAATTTTATTCAAACAAGTGGTACAGTCTGTGTTCCAAAATTAGAAACAGAATTTTGAAATACAATCCTAAAATGTGAGAATGTAAACTTATATTTTGTTCCTGATGTTAATGAAGGTTTCTCTGATATATGATTTGGCTGCAAGAGTCAACACAGAGAAGAACACTGTGCCTCTGACTAGATTCTCAGCTGTGGCTTTTTGTCTCATTCGTATTATCTGGTTGTTACCAAGCACACAAATCTTAGGAAAAAAAGAAAGCTCAGAAAATCCCTACGTTCTATATTTTTAGAATTTTTACTTTATAATTTTAGGATCACAGGATCATTCAAATTGTGAGATAACTCAGGATGTCTCCAGTCCAACTCCCCAGTCAAAGCAGAATCAGATACAAGGTCAGACCCATTTGCTCTGGACTTCTTCCAGTTGGGTCTTTAAAAATCTCCAAAAATGTAAACTGCACTAAATGACCCATTCCACTATTCTCAACATGAAAAAGTTCCTCTTTCTGTCCAGTCCCTCCTGTTTCGGTTTATGCCCTTATCAAACTGTCCTGTCTCAGGTTGGATGCAAAGAGCAAAACCACTCAAGCAGCTGGGACTCATTTGCAGACCCTCACTGCTCTTACTGGTGACTGGGAAGATCCTAGAGGAAGAACCTTTTGTCTGAGGGTGTGTGCTATAATATTTTACAAATTGGATTATTTTTTCCTCATTTTGAAGCACTCACAATTTTATATTGTGGGTTTTTATTTTGTTTAAAAGGATCGTCTACGACACTTGGGAGCATAACATTAAGTTTAGGATCAAAACTAGCTCTGCAAATGGATTTTATGCTTTGGGAATATTGTTTCAGCAGTGGACAGTGTTGAAAGGAGGGGACAAAGGAGCTGAGTCCTCGGCTGGAGAGAGGAGCTTGTCAGCATCAGCAGCCCAAAATGTATGCTCACCTACAGACAACGTGAAACCCAGCACCACTGATGGGATAATTCAGAGTCTGCTGGGGCTTCATACATCGGTTTTTGAAGCCAGTAACCCTAAAGGCCAGAAGGACAAAGACACTAAACAATAAATAAGGGCAAAGAAGGGCAAAAGCAGTGATGACATCCCAGGAAGAGGGGACATCCTTAATTTCAGGGTGTGTGGCAATGTTGTTATGTCCTTAGATGTAACCTTTCTTGGTGTTACAGATGAAGGTAACCTGCCAGCTCCATTCCTTCCATGTGATTCTGCCGCTCAGATGCTTTTTGGGAAACTCATTTTGACCCAGTGGTCCTGTTAAGGAAGTTATTAGGGAGAAATAATAATAATTACTATTATAAATATATTATTTTTATTATTTTATTTATTTATTTGTTTCTTATTTTATAAGTTCTTGAGACTGGATGGTTGGAAAGACAGGGCTGCACTCGGGCTGTTTATTTACAGCACTGGCAAGGTTTGCCTTTGCCAACTCTGAGCACATTTGTGCTCTGCCTAAAATCACTGGCTGTTTTACAGGATGACCATGACTCTCATTCCAGAGACGATCTGTTATTGCTGAGGTCCTTTTCCCCAAAAATAACCCTCTCATAATCACTACGCACAAAATGAGATTGTTATTTAAACACTATTTCCCCATTTGTGTTTGACAAGTCTTAGCAGTTTAAATACTGATAGGAACTTTTTGTCATGCTTTCTGTTAAAAATGAAACATTAAGAAAGTTCTGGCCTTTTCACAGGAGCAGGGCATTCATAGGAAAAGGTTATAAGCTGATTTCTCACTTCAATTTTCTCCTTTCTCCTAGCTTTTCTTTTTTAAGGCTGACAATCATTTTGATGTTAAAAGCAAACTAGGAGGTCTTTTCACTTATCTTGTATGAAATAAAGATGAACTGGACAAAAGGGCCCTAAACAGCAATTTCATGCTGTGATAAAAGGTGGGAAATTATCATCTATTTCTCATGGAATGGATCTTAATAATTACTAAGTGGAATAACAGAAAAAAAGCAAAGTTGACAATATGTCTCCTTGGACCTTTACAGTCATATTAAGATTCACAAAGCCTGACATCCAAGTACAATCAAAAATATTGATGGCCAATTGATTTCTACTCCTTAGTTTCAATAGGGAAACTGAAGACTAGTAAAATGTGGTAGTAAATTGAGGCCCTGCACAGACTACCCATCTGCACTGCCCCAGGTTGGATTCAAGTAACCCAAAAGCATACCTGCAAATAATTTACAGAACAGGGCCCAGGATGTTTTCAAAAGACATGAGTGACTTAGGTCCCATCCGCAGAGTTCAACAGGGGTTTAAGGGCCTGTGTCCCATGAGACATGGGCTTACATGAAGCCTGTATTCCTGAAACGGAAATTCAATGCCCAAACTGCAGATCTGCTTTCAGAAACCTCTGCCTCTGTTGCACAAAGCTTTTAAGGAGACAGCCCAAAGTCTTTTGGCCTTCTTGGCAGTGCTGTCACTCCTTACATGTGCCCAAGCTGACATGTTATCACCGTGTTTTTTTCAGAAATATTTTTAAATATGTAGATAGATATCTTGTTAGAAACCATGCATGTCAGTCTGCTCCTCAGAAATCCTCTTTCCTCTGTTTATAAACCTTAAGCCAATAATCTTCGGATTCACTCTAGGTGATTTCAAACTCTCTAAGTGCATCCTGGTTCCACAGTTTCAATCCCATTACTCAGTATTTTAATGTGGTCCTATAATGGGCCAATAGGAATCTCTGAAGCCCAGCAGCAGTTTTAGCTTTCCATATTTGAGGAAAAGGATAATCTGAGGGTTTACACTTAAGAGTGCAGCTCCACCAGGTTCACTGCTTCTTTTAAAACCTGGGTTTAAGTGTGTTACTGCAAGTGCCCCTGCAGCAAGTGTGACTTTGGGCAAATCTCTCCCTCAGAAAAGGAAGGTTGGGACATGGCCATTAGGGCTACACTTTTGTAGGTGAGAACCCCAAACACTGTGTGAACTGGTATGAGAACTTCACCTCAGCCCCACATCCACCTGCACTTGGTAGCCCAGACTTGACAGGAAAGGGGAGAGTGCCCATCCCACCCAAGCAGTCTTGGGCTTTCCCATGGGAGAATCTCCCAGTTTGAGAAAGGCATTGAGTGCCATGGTCCCCCCGCTGCCTAAGCTCTCCAGGTTACAGTTGAAAAAAAAAGTGTCAACCTTTTCCTCCCATCTCAGCTGTGAATCAGAACACTGAGAGCCCCTGCTTCCCTCTCCAGATGAAGGTGCAGGAAAGTGGGTGCCCCCACTGCGAGAGGGCTGCAGAGATGGATCTTGAGGGACCTGAGCAGCTCCCTTCTCCTTAGGGGAGAGCCCCACTACCATAGATAGGGCTCCTCAATCCTTCTTTCTGGTGGCCTGGGGGCAGCTCAAGTGGCCAACTTCTTCCCCGCTTCCTCCCTACCAGTTATTCTGATTTCCATTTCAGAGCAACCAGCTCTTCTCAGAATCCAAGTCTTTCTTCCAGAAAACATTGAAAGTCTCTGGATTTACCTTCTGGTTCTTGTTGTGTAAAGAATATTTTGAGTTGGAAACAGTTACTGAAATCCCTGAAAATCTGGGTGTGGGTGGGGCTCCAGTTTTGTGTTGCACGTGACTGCACTGGCCACCAGGATGGGTTAAAATAATTGACATGAAACATGAAAATAAAAAAATAGGAATTTGTGTTTCTGGCCTTAAGCTTATCAAGGAAGAAACTGTGAAAAATCAGATTTACATTCTGGTTTATGACAGGGCAACTTTGAAATTGTTCCAGTCTCAAGGCATATAGTGCATCTCAACCTAAAAAAGAGGTGCCTCTTGGGTGAATAAAAGCTAACTGTCATCAAACACTGCTTTTACTTTCAGGAGCTAGTGAAAAGCATAGGGAAATTTTTAAACTGCAAGTACACTTAAAAAAAAAAAAAAGGAGAAAAATGAAGACTACGTTCCCCCTGCACTTATCTGCCAAAACCCACATTCAAGGTTTCATCCTTTCTCACTGCAATTAAGGCTCTCACTAGCATATAAAGCAGTATAAGACTGTCAATTTACTTAATGCTTAAGCATTAGTGATCCAGCATTTATTAGAGAAACACAGATATCAGAACTCACGGCCTGACAGAGATAGTGCAAGTCAGTTCTGTTTTAAAATTAGGAATTATCTATAAGGCTCTACACAGATCTGTTTCTGAGGAGAAAAATTGTGTTCAAGCTCACATGAAAGGAAAGAAGTCTCAGTTAATACTGATTGTGCCACTGTTAATTTAGACAAAAATCCTTGTGGATTTGATTAGGGGATGAAGCCTGGAACAGCCTTGGTTGACCCTCTCTTCTCCCCCTCCAGCTCTCCATCCCCACAGAGAGGTAGGGAAGGGAAGGGGCATCGATGCTTGCTAACACTCCATTGCCTCCTTCCATGCTCCTTGGAAGCAAAGCTGATGGGATTTTATCCGTTCCCTCCACTAAGGGGAGGAAAGAAATGGACCATAGAAATTAGAACTGGAAAAGATCACTAAGTCATCAAGTCCATTTCCCTGCAAGTGCAAGATTGTTCCCTGTGGTGCACTCCTGAGCGCTTTTTCCAGTGCAGATTTAAATGAATCAATTAGCAATGGGGCTTTCAACACTACCTTGGGAGACTATTCTCATCTAATAGACCTCATTGTTAATAATTCTCACCAGTTTTTCAGCCTGTTTTTTGTTTTATGTGATTTCATTCCAGAACTTCAGTTATACTGCCCCAGGCATTTGCTACCACCTCATTCCTTGGGGTTTGCACCCTATGGATACTTGCAGACACTTACTGCACTTTTATAGGTGCTTTCCAAGGTTTTGCGTACTTAATTATTGTATCCTCCTCCTGAGTCACTCTTCTGTGCAGACCTTAGCAGTTTTGCCCGTTTTCTGATTCACTTCCACTCTGACAACCTCTTCTCTATCCTTTTCTTAGGCTAGAAACTCCTCACTGTGCATGAGACGTATTGGAAAGACCTGCACAGAAATGTTTAGGAAAATGGACTGATAAATCAGTCCCTTTTTATGGACATCCAAAGACCTGATCAAGCAATTCAAAAGTGGTTTGTTTCTGAAAGGTTTTTTTCTTCCATTTGAACTAAATTTGAAATTTGTTCACAAACAAGTGCTTTTGTTTTTGGGGAAAGTTTACTGCACTTGGATTTTTAAAGGAAAGCCACAGCCATTCCCAGACAATACTCTGTCTGGGATGGGAGTTCATGGCGGAGAGGATGGGGTCTCTGTCCCTGCTCATTCACCAGCCAAGATGAGGAGCACCCCAGGGCTCAGCCCTCCCTCATCAGGGCAGTAAGAGGCAGGACTGACCATCATATAAATAACAGAAGAAAATACAATCAATCAGCTGCAGGACTGCACCACGCTATGGGCCCGCATGATCCTCCTCCGGCATCACTGCCCTTTCAGGTCCTAATTATCCTAATACAAAATTAAGTCATTCTACTGAAATAGAGCTTCCAGAGAAGAAGATAACAGAAAATAATACAGGACTTGTCAGTTCTGTGTAACATCAAGAAATTCTCCTTCCCTAAACAAACCTGAAATGGAAACCTGAACTTATTCAGCTGTGAATTGGGGCTATTTTATTTTTTTTTAAAAAAAAAAAAAAAAAGCTCCTGTGTGATCAGCGCTCTATTAAGACACTTCGAAAATTATTCCAAATACATTTTTTTTTCAGATAACAATGGAGAATCCTTTTGACAGATATATTAAAAAAAAAGAGAACACAAAATTAGTGCTTATCAGAGAGAGGATCTGCACCATTTAAAATAACATGAAATTGTACTCTATGAATTATTCACAAGGGCTGAGGTTAGACTATCGTTATTTCTGGTTTTTCTTTCTACTGCGCAGTATTTTGTGTCAGTTGTTTCCAAGCCAATAAAAGAGGTGGGCTTTTTTCTTTTTAATTGACAGAACCTGATTTTGTTCTGATTTTTTACATATTCAAAATGAACAAATTCCAGTTAGTGAGTTGTCTTCGTTGTGTCATGTTGAAAAAGAAGACAGATTTCATTACTGCCAGCAGGGCCTAGAGCGTGCCGTGAAATAGAGGTTTGCACACTGGCTGGTGCTGCTGTGTGTGTTCGCCAGCTGCTGAGAAGCCCAAGTGTGAACCCAGCTGTATGGTGGCATTAGCAGTTAGAAACTCAGTTCAGTATGAACTTAGGCTACTGAATATCACAGAAGGTCTGGAAGAGAAGTCACTGCCTTTCTGTGATATACAGTAGGTGTGATTCAGATTTAGTGTAAGGAAACACAGTTTATGGATTGCACGTAACCTCTTGAAGTTATCTAGTGATTTTTTCTTTCACTTCCAACACTCAGGTAGGCAGGGCCACAGATTCTTCATTACAGAAGGTTTTAATGACCATCACACAGCAAAGGTGAGAGTTACTCTATTAAAGTCTATTTAAACATTGATTAGACTAGACAAGAATCCGCCTCTCCGGTTTTATTGGAGAGCTGTCTCTTGGAGCAGATGGGTGTAAACATTTTGCTTTTATTGTCATGACTGACTTAAAAGCACGGCTCATAACTGTAGTCCGTAAGATGTCAGCCAGTTCTCCATACCCCACTTATTTGCTGAGCAAACCTCGTATTTTTCTTGCTTACTTGTCTCTTCTGTCAGCATCTTTCTAAATCGATTCTGTTGCAAGGTCTGTGGTCTTGGGGATGATATTTTCAGACATGATGTAGGAGAGACAGCATCAGCATTATCCCCCCATGGCATTTGGTTGGTTTGTGTAGTGGCCCAACTCAAGGTAATCTGACCATCCATAAGTATATTTGCATGAATATAAAACAAAATCCCTAATTAGTATATTAAAAAAAAGAAAAAAATAGCCTCAGGAAGTTCAAAAATCAGAAAGCAAAATTTTAAAAGACACTAGAATTTTTTTGCTTCCAAATTCATGAATTGGGGGCTTTTGATTCATATCAAAACTTGTGATGGGAGAAATCTTATCAGAAATGTCTGTCTACAGTACAGAAAACTGCGCTCCTGCTCGTCAGCTGCAAGTCCTTGGACTTCTTGAAGAGAAGCTCACACTTCTGAGGTGCAGTTCAGACTATCCAAAAGCAAACGGCTAAATCAGGCCAGATGAATCACCTCTCGGGAAGGTTCCTCTCCGCTGCCTGCAAAGGGAGGCAACAGCAATTAGCTCAGCCACACACACGTAAACTCTTGTTATTCGCAATGAGCTGAGATGAATCCCTCCGCTGGTGTCAGCAAACTGGAAATGGCCCTTAATAAAACCCATTTTCTTTTCAACTGCTCAACTATAACAGGAAAGTCTGGACTATCACTGACAAGAAGAAAAATAAGCACTGCCAGAGTAGCAGTTTCCCCCACATCAGTGTGGGAGAAAACCCTGAGACAGAGCCCTGGAGGGGTCAGGTTCTCAGCAGCGAACAAGAAAGACTCATCGCCTCACCAGGTCATTAAAGCCTGTGACTGAAGTGAGCGAGTCATTTGTAAATATAGTTTTGTTCTGTAATGCAGCTAATGAATTGGCATAATTTGTGCAAATCAAACGTGGCCGCTCTCGGAGCTGTCCCCGGGAGCAGAGCAGCAGCCAGCCCGCATGCTGACACAGCTCCCCGTCTCCCTTCCCCTGCTCCATTTCCTTCCCAAATTGAAAACTATTAGGAGTCTTTAAGCAAATAATAGAAACCTAATGCAGGTGCCTGTTATAAATCGTTCTCTAGTTACTGCTAACCTAATGTCTTCTCAAACATTACTTCGCATGAGGCAGCAAGGGAAAGAAATGCCTCATGAGCCCTGACAACCGATGGGTCAGGAGTTAAGGTCATAGTAATGTAGCCCATTTCTCCTTGTTTGTCAAACGGTCTGAACAAAGAGTTAGGTCCCTGAGTCTTTAATGTGAGACGGGTTCCCTCATCGAGAACTGAGTCGGGATAAGAGCCTAGGGTAATATCCTGCTCTGTACCCAGGATGGCGGCAGGCAGCTGGCGATGCCAGCGCAGTGCCAGATAAGGGTGTTGCCATGCTCAGTGCCTTACCTTTCCCACGTATAACGTTAACATCTACCGCATGATTTGAGGTTAAATTAATCAGTCTTTAGGGGGTGGTCCGATGTTCCTAACTAGAAATCCCTTGAGAACTATAAAGGATTTTTCAGGCAAAATAAAACAGTGAGTAAATATTAGTAACAACAGTTACTTATGATTGTTTCTTACACAAAATAGACAAACACATAGAAGTGCCTATCACTAGTGAAAGACTAGCAGCAAGCTTCTAGTCTTGAGACATAGAAACGCTGTGTAATTTATCCATCACTGGTAAAATTTACCTTCACCAGCTGGGCATCACAAGTGTTTTTCTCACAGACTAGTTCTTCTTGCGTTCATGGGAAGTAATATCAAGCATTTCAGAGGGAATAAAACTCCAACTTTATGTATGCATAACATAAGGCTGCAAAAGAACTATCTGTTAGCAGATTCATGCCCGGACACATAGGGCAACTCTCAGGTTGCTTCTCATTATGCAAGGTGCCCTCACATGAGATGCTGAACTGTAGTACATAGGTCACAGATTACTTTCCTCATTTGACTCCCCAGGGAGGTGTAAATATTTCAGAACTAATGTTTAAGTCATGTAAATCTGTTTCTGGAGGCTTTGATAGTGAGACAGAACTCTTGGTTATTTTGGTGCATGGAGGAACGTTGGTTATTTTACTGTTGCTGCAAATGGGAGAAATTTGGAGACCTTTAGTGACAAACACCCAGACTGGTTCTGTGGATTTTTGGAAAGCATCATCTGCACCCTAGGAAATATTAATGTGATGTGCAGCAAAAACACATACCTCGTCAGGACTGGTAAACACGTTAGTCTCTGTCAGCACAAGATCACTTGCAAGAGATCCCATGCCACTGAGAGCTGACACAGAGATCTAATTCACCCAAAAATGACCAACCAAGTAAGCTTGGTATTGTTTTGCAGGTGGATATTTTGATAGAAAGCAGCATCAGAAGCAATTCCTATTATTGCTGCATTGATGGGTGTTGGGTGCGTCTGTAAAACTGCCTTTGATTAGTGAGCAAATCCATAGCTCACAGAAAATGCCAGGCATGTTAATAAACTTCCTCCCATGTTAGAAGGGAGGCAAGCTCATTTACAGGTAGGAAGTTTGAAATAATAAAACCCATCACACTTGGCTTCCCAAGGTGTTTTTTCCTGTATTTACAAAACTTGTGCATTGATTGCAAGGTGAAGGAGGAGACAGGGAGGCACTTTAGGGCATTCTTCAGAAGACAAAAAAGGCAGAAAGTCGGGATAAAAAGAGGAAGAAGCAGCTGCTATCACTGCCCTCGGAAAGAGTATTGACAGAGCTCCTAAGGTGCATGAGTTGGCTGGCAAAAAGGCTTGTGGTTTCTAAGCTGGGAAACTGCCTCTTGCTGTTTTATTTCAACTGTGTTGAGGGAAATAAAACTGTGTACATTCTTGGTAAATAAATAAAATTGCCACAACAATAGCTGATCCTTATCACAAACTTTCCAGTACTGTATGCTAACTGGTTAGGCAAGTGTAAGCTCCTCTCAGAGATGCTCAGTTGGATACCTCTGCTGCTTGCAAAGCCTTATGAAACATTTGGTACTAACTAATGCAAAGGACAAAGTTACCTAGACAGACATTAGTCTGACCTAAGACATAATTACCTTTCTCAAATAAGTAATGCTCCTAAAGCAAAGTGATACTAAAGTAATTTGGAGGTTAATCTCCTTTCTTTTTATGGGACGACACCACTAGTCTACCAATGGTAGACTACTCAAACTTTCTTTCTCAACAACAGTAATAAAACTAGAATGAATGCAAACTTCTTAATTCCATTACTAGCATCATCAACAGCAACAAATTTCTACAGTATTCTCTTCTCCTTTCTGCTGTTTTCTCATTTTGAACCCATAGGTCTTATGGGTGAACATGGCCTGAAGCATGGTGCTTCCAACCCAGAAAAATATCTGCAATTTCTTTCTTTTTTTCTGCCACTTAATAGACTTCAACACAAAATAAGGGTTGCTGACTCTAAAAAATAAATCTCAAAGCTTTTTTTTTTCCCAGCTAAAATAAAAATAATAGAAATCATAGAAATAAGAAAAAAGTAATTGTTTGTGCAGATTCAGGATGCATTCTCTAGGAAAAAATACACTAAAAACAGAAATATTTGGACTATCAGATTGTTTCCTGTGGGCACTTGCAGTGCCAGGCCTATCTTAATCACTGATCCATCAGACCTTGAAGGCTTAATTCAGTTGCTTGAATGTGGACATCTAATTTCAAAGAATCATCTGGGGGAGCCTGCATAAGCGATGGGTGGTGATGGTACAGAACATCCTGGACACCCAAGATTTCCTGTACCAGCAGCTAGAGGTTATGCAAGACACTGAGGACATTCAAAATGGCACCAGAGACCTCATGAGTTAAAGGGCACCCTGGCAGCCTGACTTGCTGTGCTGCATGAGTTTTTACTTACTCGCAGTAATTCTGCGTAGCTCTCAAACATAGTCTGACACTTTTAAGCATGTCTTGTCTCATCCAGATGTGGCATCCATCATTCAGAACGGTCCTTTGTTCCAAGAATTTCTTCTTTGTCATTCTGAGAGACGCATCCTGAAATGTGCTGCTCAATACTTATTTCATTTTTGGCTCATTCATTCTGAACTCCTCTTTGAAATTGTCTTCAGGACTGAATGAAATATATTCTGAAGTGAAACCTGGGTCCCATTGAAGCCTATGAGCATTTCACCATTGACACCAAAGGAATCTGTATTTAATCCTATAAAGAGTCCATCTGGACCAAGAGAACCTTGTCCTTCACTTACCATCCCCTTTAATCTGGAGAGGGAGCAAACGGACAGAGCTGCTCGCAGCAAGGAATGCTTCATCCCTGGGGATACAGTGATGTAGCTGCTCTTGGGAAAGCAGAAAAGGAGACTGGACTGAAAGTCCGATCTGTTTGTTCTCTGCGATTTTTAAAGAGTAGCAACTGTTACTTGAGTTTTATTTAGCACTTCTAGTGCAAAAGCAATGAAAGCTAACATTGCAGGGAGTGTGTGTTCCCACTGGAAAAAGTCTTCAACAGCTCATAAAAATGTGGCCATTTCTCAGCACTGCAGGAGATCTTTATTACCTTCCTACAGCCTGTGCTCTCCTATGATGTACTTATTGATTTAACAAGTAAATTTCATGATGATCTTTTATCTTGGAATTAGCAGCAAGGCTGAAATAGGACCCTTATTATTCTAATAACACAGAGATGTGAGATTCCTGTGTATTCCAAAGGCCATATCATCACTTTTACAAACCTCCCATTAGGGCTGTCTCAGCTGCCACATCAAAGTGTGGGCTGCAAGAACTTGAATAATTATGATATCATACCCACCCCCAGGCACCTTTACAACCCTTTTGTTTTTCTTTCTACAGGTTTGGACATCAGGCAAGCTCAGGTTATTGCGCTGTCATCGGGTACCAAATGTATAAATGGAGAATACATTAATGACCAAGGCCTTGTGGTCAACGACTGCCATGCAGAAATTGTGGCAAGAAGGGCATTTGTTCACTTCCTTTACTCACAGCTGGAGCTCCACTTAAGGTAACAGAATTCTGTTGCTGCTTGGGGAATACTATAGGGTATTGTTGAAGAGATCCATCCTACAGACATTTCAACTATTGGTTTCTTTATGTTGTTTCTGATTTTGTGGCTGATGAATGACCATTACACTGCACAGAGGAAAAAATACAGGTTAGATAGCCTGGAGTTTTGTGTCATGAGCTCCTTTACTTCAGCTGGTTTTCTTTCAATAGCTTTTAAATATGACTCATAAAGTCATGATTTATGAAGCCTGATGATTTTATAAAAATCCTAACATACATGCTGATTAAAATCACTCACTGGTCAGAGATTGGTCATTTTGCTCATTGCAGACATTTTCCTGTCATTCTTGCAGTTGCTACAATATTTTAAGCAAGTGATTTATTGATCATTAATTCCTTCATTGACTTGCCAATCAGTTTTAACAATCGGTAAACTTGGTACCAACACACAAGGTGCTCTCACTCCTTCTTTATTACAGAGAAATCTGCTAGGCTTTATTGCTCTTGTTTTTAACCAGACCCACCTTTTTACCCTTTAAATGCTTAACCATTTATCCATTTAAATGGTTAACAGGTCGTACACTACCTGGAGGCCTATTACAAGCCAGGTACTGCAAAGGGTCTGTCCAGAGATCAATCCCGTTTAACGCCCCTATCAAGGATGTAGAAGAGGTGATGGGGTGCTTCTTGAGAAATGTTAAATTGGAAGGTGGCACAAAATTTGGGCTGGGGTGGGGGCAGTGAGTATACTTGAGGACAAGGAGGTCCGGAATAACCTAGGCAGGCCGGAGGAATGGGTCAACAGGAACTTTATGAAATGTAATGAGAACAAACGCAATGTCCTGCACCTAGCAGGAAAGAGCCACCTTCAACAACAAAGGCTGGAGCCTGACTGGCTGGGAAAAGTCTCTGTTAGCAAGGACTTGAGAGTTCTAGCAGACAGCAAAGTGTGATCCAGCAGCAAAAAAGAGTCAGCAGCACCCTGGATTCTACAAAATGCTCATCTAGGGAAGTGATTATTCCCTCCACTCAGCACTCATTAGATCACCCCTGCATGCTGCATTCAGCTTTGGGCCCCCAGTGCAGGAACAAATTCAGCAAAGGTGGCCAGGACACTTGAGGACTGGAGCACTTGACCCATGCAGAGGCTGCGGGAGCTTCAGTGTGAAGAAAGGCCAGCTGCAGGGGAACCCAACAACAGCTCCTGGTTGGAGGTCATCAAAAAGATGGAGCTGAGCTCTGCATAACAGTGCATAGTGGGTGGACAACAGTCATTAGCTGAAAAAAAGAGAGGCTCAGTCTGGACATAAAACCTTTTTTCCTATGAGGACAGTCAGGTGGTGGAGGAGGTGGAAGGCGGGCAGAACTCCTGCTCTGGAGTTCTCACAACCCAACGAGTTGAACTGGAGACCTCCTGACGTCCCTTCTAGCCCCTCTGTCCTCTGCTCCTAAACAAATAAAAGTGAAGTTGAGGAGGCATTTGTTCCATTGCAGGGAGGGAGGAAGGAAGGGAGGAAGGAAGGGAGGAAGGAAGGAAGGAAGGAAGGAAGGAAGGAAGGAAGGAAGGAAGGAAGGAAGGAAGGAAGGAAGGNAGGAAGGAAGGAAGGAAGGAAGGAAGGAAGGAAGGAAGGAAGGAAGGAAGGAAGGAAGGAAGGAAGGAAGGAAGGAAGGAAGGAAGGAAGGAAGGAAAGTAAAAATCTCTCTATATATGGCATTCTTCTGCCGCATGTTTTTGCTTATGTTGTCTTGGAACTTTATGTAAAGGTCAGTAACCGTAAAGCAAAAACTTTGTTTGACTTCAGCAGGCTTTGCAACCAGTCACACAGGATTTCAGGATTGTGTTTTCTCGTGACCACGTATGATATTCCTGGCACTGAATCAGCAGTAAAAGGAATGGTTATTTCCACTTCAGGCAGGGATAAAGACAAGAGGATGTACTGAGTAGATGAGCTTGGCTAACAAAGGGGGACAAGAGCCTTAAGGAGTTTAATCAAAAACAATAGTGTTTCGATTTCAATCTGCAATGCTTTTAAGTTTACATTAAATTACTATGTTTTCATCAGTTAGCAACCCTGATACTTGTTTTTTGCTATAGTCTCGTGGGATAGAACTGCTACCAGTGTATCTTAAACTGCTGTATTGATCTACCTCCCCAACATGTTCAGTCATATTATTATGTTATTTGGATCAATGTTAATAGTCTTTTGTTAAGAGAATCTTCAGTGCAGCACAAACTCTGCTCACAATAACTTCATCTCTCTCTCTGTTCAGCCAAGAATGGCAACCACAGATTCTCTGACCTGCACACATGATAAAAATTTCAACCAAAATTGTCAAGGCTAAGCACCTTTAAAAGACAGAACTTCAAGATTTTGCTTTCTTTAAGTCTGTGTGGAAGCAAAATAGTGAGTTATAACCTATTCTTCACTGCCAGTACTCATTCAGGGGCATAGTCATAGGACTAAGTCATAAGAAAAAGGAGGTGTTTAAAATGAAACGCAAAGAACATTTTCTGCATATAAAAGCACATTTTTCCCTAGCAAAGGAGAAACAGCTTCAACTGTCAGAGAAACCACTTGGAGCGATAGCTACAATGAGACTTGCGGGACAGGTGTGATAGGTTAGCCAAATTCAGCTAAACTCACTGGCCACAGGCTCCTCGGGCTTGGTGGGGGTCAACAAAAATGGCATCCGTGTTCCATGCACTTGCATTAATTAAAGTCCTCTCAGGATCCAGAAACCTCTTGTACAGAGTGGTGCATGAGCCAGGACCAGAAAGGGAGCTTCCTAAGCCCCTGCGGAGTGAAAGCATAGTCGTTTCCTCAAAGAGTTCCAATTCTCTGTCTTTTCCCATGGAACAGGCAAGCTAGTTCTGCAGAGACTGTTCCCCATTTCTCAAACATCTTCCTCCTACCCAGCTGCCTACTCAAATTGATCCCTGCAGCTGGTTTTTGAACGTCAGCAGTTTCCAATGTATTTTTTTCCCAAGATATTGTTTTCCTTGCAAAGGGCCACTTGCTCCAGAATTTGTAAATACTCTCATTGACTTCAATGAAAGGAAAGTGTGTACTTATCTGAGCTTAGCACAAGGGCTGTCAAAGAACAGGGATGGGACGGCAGGCGAAAGACAGATTGCAGCAGGAACGGCAGGGGAAGGCGAATACACTGAGCGGAATTTACCTCTTGACACCTCACTTGATACGTCTAAAAATTAGTCAAATGTGAGCAAGATCCCCCCAGTGCTCGTCTGTGCAGAGAAATGGGCATCTCTGGAGTGTGATTCAGCAGTGTGATTTTAGATTCCTCTTGTAAAGATGTATTGCCATATACCGGGCCATTTTTTCTGCATTGCTATAGAGATATCACAGGGCGGCTGCTACAGATATTTTAACAGCAGAAGGCTCAGGGCAGATAATCTCAGCCACAAGTCAAAGTTACAGCAGTAACGAGTCCAGGTCCAGAATGGGAACACTCTTCTAAGAAGTAGCTGTGTCAAATACTTCAAAAGGAAACTTTCTTTCAACCATCCATTGTCTTGAGTTAGAGATAAATAAAAGCTAAAAAGACACAGATAAAACCTGACAGCTTCTAACCAGTTGATTAAAACTGCCCCTCCCAGATTTCATTTTTATGACAACTTTAATCTTTTTGTTAGTTCTCCACTTTTACCAAAGAGATAAAAAGCAAGACCCAAATTTTCTGATGTAAAAGAGATGGGAGAGAAGGAAGAGAAAGAACTTGTGAGAGGGCTTTTTTGTAAACCTCGGTCAAAAAGGCACACAAAATGATAATGTGATTCTCTTGCAATGATGGCTGTAAAATTTGCATTTACACCAGGGGGATCGTTTATACTGATTGGTCTATAGGGAAGAAACAAGGCCTTTTTTTCAAATTTCCTCCAGTTAAGCCAGCTTCTCATTGTACATCTTCTAATTCTTACTTCTGGCCTCATAGTTTCTTAACAGATTCAGCTGCTTCCCTTTTAAACTTGCTGTTAGGGTTTCTCTAGGATGCTGTGCTGTACAGCTGACACATATATGTAGTACTAGAAGCTTCCCATACCTACATTTACAGGCTAAATATCTTCTACTTTGTTTTTAGAGAGGAAGGCCCTATTTCAGCCAAACACTTCACATATATTAAATCATAAAGACATGCTTACATCCTCTCAAAATCATCCCAAAGCATATGCATAATGATGAACCTAGGCACAAGATTAAAATGAAGAACATTCTTAAATATTTTTCTGGAATCACTCTCATATCCTGACTTTTCTGCTGAAATTCTGCCTTCTAATCTGCAGCTGACCTGGCACACGCGTGCCGCCAGCTTAACGCGTGCCATTTGTGGGCTTGCGATGGGATCCTCTCCTCATGGCTTTCTGCAGGGGTTGTGGCAGAGCAAGGCAGCATCGCAAGCCACTGCTGCTCCAAACTCTCCCTCCCCATCCCAGCTCAAAACACCTACCCACGAGGGAAGGCAGGAGGAGAGCATGGGCAAGAATTGGCTCTGAAGCCTTGCATCTCATGCTCCACCTGGCTCATTTTTACAAGGTTCCTTTGTGACCCTTGGATCTGATGTTCCCCCAGACCCCCTGCAAACCTTGCCATGATGCTATGGCATCCAAAACTCATTTATAGCAACAGTTTCATTATGTTCATTCAGCCACCGTGCAGGCACAAACCTCACATTTGAAAATCCCCAGAAAGCCATCCCAAAGGGAGGTCGGGAGCATACGGGATAAAGACCACACTGCCTTGCCCTGCAGCCCATCACCTCTCTTGAGGGCAGCTGTCCAACACCCAAGCCATGAGCCACCACAGAGCCTTCTCCTCCTCACAGAGTGGGAAAAAAGCAAGGTTAATCGGTGGGAAACAACAGCTACAAACGGGGTGGTGCTGCTCACTGCGAAACCTGTAACGCATCCTCCTGCTCCATGACTGCTCCATCCCTACCTAGCAACTGTCTCCAGGTAGTACAAGCTGCCCCCCTCCTGCCCTGCTTTAATGAGGTTTAACGGAGTAATGACAGGCGATAGGGCTGCACGGCTTTGTAGACTCGCAGCTGATTTTGCGGTGAATTATTTAATAGCAACTGCGCTTGCTCTCAAGTCCGAGCAGCAGGACTTACAGGTATTTTATTATTTCGGAGGCTTTTGCCAGGGCGATAATATAATTAGTGCAGTTGGGAAATTCCAACAGAGCTGGCAGAAAAAGGAAGGAGCAGCGGCGCTCGGGAAGCCGGGGTGGCTCGGCGCTCCTGACAGGCGAGGTAATGTGCCTGTAAATTCCTCCTGACAGCGAACGCATCCCGGCATCAAAAAATGACAAAACACCCAAACCATGCAAGAGTGACAGCCAAACAGCTTCAATAGCACAGGGGCTGCGCAGGGGAAAAACAGGCAGAGGCAGCTTGGATTAAATCCAAGGAGTTGCTCGGAGGCTGTGTCGAAAGCTCCCCTGCTTACACGAATGGGAGGCAGAGAAACCTGCAGAAATTGCCTCCGTAAATAGGCTGTCCTGCAGTGGGTAAAATTCGAGGTTATTAGGAGCCTCCTTAGGAAAGCGTTACCTGCAGCTGCCTTTCTGATCAGAGGCATTCCCGTTAAAAGACCTTTGACTTTTTGACAGAAAGACCAGGTTGTTGGAGGGAAAGGATTCTAAAAAGTTAAAATCCCACTAGTTGCATTTTCACTCTCACAATTATAACCATGACCATGACCCAAGTCCACATATTAGACTCTGCCAGAGAAATCGCCCACGTCTCCACAGATGTAAATCATGGGAGAAGCGGCAGCGCAGCCGAGTCTAACGCTGCTCACGCTGCAAACAGCAGCACGGGGAGGGATTTGGCCTCCCGGGCAGCTGTTGCTAATGGAATATGTGCGCTGTGTCCCCATCTAGCTGCTGAACCACTTCAGAGATAAAAGCTTCATCTTAATAAGTATCTTTTTCAACTCAGCTGAGAAAAGCTTGTGCAAGTTTTGTCCTCCCTTCTGAAGATGGGTTCTGGTTTCCAGAAACGCTGCGTGACCCAGAAGACCCAGCTCACGGCTGCCTGGAGCTCCCCTGTGAGGATCTGGTTGAATGGGAAGAAAAGCAATGCTCATTTTTGGCCAAGTCTGCTGGGGCAAGGGGAGGATTGACAAGGGTCATAAAATAACACATATAAACACACATCTCAGTCACAGTGATGTTAATGACATTTAAACATCTGCCTGGGCACTTGGATAAACAGAGCTGATTTTTTTTCCTCGGGAGAGCCAAAAAGAACTCTCTCCCTTTCTTCATGCAAAATCTATATTTTGAAATCTATATGTTTATGCATCTGTACCTTCCTTCAAGCTCTCCTTCAAATATCCACACATTTTACGGTTAGAATATATTCCAGGTAAACCAGCCAAAAGCACTTTGACAGATCTGACCTTCTTCAAACATTTCTTTACTTGGAGAAGCTTATTATTTTTCTCTTGTTGTCAGTAGGCAAAATATATGATGCCAGGTGCTAATAAAAACAAACAAACACAGGGAGAAAAACAGAGAGAGGGAGAGCAGAAATGTTTCTGATTTGGCATGTAACAAATGACCTGGAACCTCTTTTGTGATCGTAGCAAACGGCGAGAAGACTGGGAGCGATCAATCTTCGTGCGATTAAAAGAGGGAGGCTACAGGCTGCGCGAGAACATCCTCTTCCATCTGTATGTGAGCACGTCACCCTGCGGAGACGCACGCCTCAACTCCCCCTACGAGATCACAAATGACTGTAAGGAGAAAAATCGCCCTCTTCTTTTTCCCCTTTGTGTGTGCAAGGGTGCTTTTGGTTTGGTTTTGTTTGTTTTTAAGATCAGTCTCTCTCTCTTTGTTCCTTTGCTTGGAGAAAATGTGTTTCACGCAAGAGCAGAGACCCTATGGGCCATGATGGAGAGGCAGCGTGCACGGAGGGAAATAGGAGCTGGGCAAGACAGCAGGAGACTTCCCTGCTTGCATGAGGAGGAACTAGGAAATAGACTCCCAACAGTCTGCACCCCCGACTTGGGAAAGGTCTGTGTGACCAGATAGGTCCATGACCATCAGCTGGACTACAGGATCCAGACTTCATTTGGGGTTAAAAGGACTTTTCTCAGGAGTGATGCCTTATGAGCAGATTGAAGGGCTGCATTTACACCAAAGCTGAGCTGTCGAGGTCACAGTGGCTGCAATATGAGGCAGTACAAAGACCTGTGTCATTTACAGCGTTGGTCAAAATTCAGGCTCTCTCCAAATACCACCTGCCCCTGCAATGGAAAACAGGACTCTCCTGGCAAGAATTCTTCCCAGGCCGTCCTGACAGATGGATTTAGCCAGCCCCGCGCTGATGGGGAGAGAGTGGGCACCAGGGACTGGGGCTTGTTATCACATGTCTGCTGCCCCGTGCCCCAATGTGTGTTGCTAACTGCACATATAACGGGAATAGCACTGAATACTTTGAATGTGAAGTAGGTAAGATAGGAGAAGGGATGGAGAAGGAAGAATATGCACCAGAATGTAAAATTACTCACCCCAGATCACACAGTGACCCAACCTTCTCTGAGGGAAATGCATCAGTCAGTGGTTTCACTCCTTGTTCTCATTTGTACAAGTTGTTTCTTAATGGTTACGTACTATTCTCCCCAGAATGGGGACAATCTTGGTGTGTGGAAAACAGCATTTTGCTGGTGGGAGAAAAGGAAATGCACCTAGTCAGAAAGGAAATGCACATGACCTGATTACTACACTGTCAATAGGGCGTATAATATAAAGCAAGCAAGCATTTAAAATTAAAACAGAAAACAGAAAAATCCGTAATTAGGTAACAACTATGAGGCTTAAAAAAATAAAATTAAAAATAAAAATGTATGTGCTATGCAAATAAAAAGTAAATGGTGGTTCTGGCCTCATTTTTGTGCTTGTTAAGAGATATATAAAAAAGACCTTATTTTTGGTCAAATGTCCCCATGTTTTCTAAAAGGCGAGCCTCCTAGGGGTCCACTTAATTTGATATTATAAATGAAAGTGCCAAAAACTGCAATTATTTTTAAAATGTAGTCCATTCTTGAGAATAATCAAAGAGCATCCAGGACTGAATTCAGCTCTTTGATGCCCCAAAAAAAGTTGATTCTTTCAGGCAGCCAACTGCCAGCAGTGCCTGTTGACACGCACTGAGCTCACCTGCGAAATGAGCTACTTGTGGCTCATAGATCGTTTCAATAAACATCTCCATCTCCCAGCTAATGAAGGTGCTCTTTTAGATGACTTTAAATGCAGAAAGCTGAGTTTTTAAAACATATTATCATGTCATACCTAACATTAATAGGGTAACTTCTAGGGATGTCAAAAATACTTTTCATGTTGGTGATACAATAACACCAATTATTGTCCCAGTGCAGAAACTGAGACACAACAGCTTACCCAAGGTTATAAAGTGAGTCAGTGGCAGACTTTGCAGGGACACTAGATCTGGTAATTATTTCACTGTTTTAAGCAGATCTTTCTACCTCTATTCCATAAAAAAGAATTTAGCTTCATAAAAAAAAAAAAGCCATGTCACCAAAAGTTGTCCTTCGGTGAGATAAGCATTTCCTTCTAGCTCACATTATCTCAGAGACATCTGGGGAGATAAGTATTGTATAGTGCTTATCATTCGGATCTTTTTTTTTCTTTGTAACTAAAGCAATAACCTTTCTTTCATCCTGTAATGACAAGAACTCTAGATGAATGCTTTTTTCTTTTCTTAAACAACAAAGCTTCTCCTAGAGCAAGCACAAGCCATCAAACGCTACTGATTATTCTCTAAAGATGCATTAACATTTAAAAACGGTGTCTCACCATGTGGTTTCTGGTTTCTCAAAGGAATATGATAAGCCCTTATCAATATAGGGAGTAAAATCCACTTCTCAAATCTCCTTCCAAAAATTTCCTATTATCCGCCATGCCTTGCTAGCACCCTCAGAGAGGCCTCACATTTCCTTTTTATGAGCTTTGTTCTGGTAAGGGAGGAGATAAGTGAGCACGCACTTGAAACCGAGTTTATTTCTGGCTGGAGATTTGAGTGCCAAGCTGGTGGCAGACGTAAAAACCTGACCTTGTTCCTGTGGTCATTCCATTCCTGTGGATGGCTGCAAGACAGAGAGGATCAGGAGAAGGAGAGGTCAAGGGATTTGACAAACATGCAAGTTTCACATAGGAAGGTAAGAAATTAGGGTCAAAAAGAGCAAATTTTGCCTTGTTTTGTAGTGAAGTCCCTCTTGGACTAGCAGTGAGCTGATTTGTTTATCGATACATCCTGAGCCAGCTTAACGAGATAAGATCCAACCGGACAGGTCTAGTGTGAGCACTGGGTGGGGTTTTCATACTGTTTGTTGCCTCTAGGCCCCAAACTTCTTCAAATGAAGAAGTTTAATCTTAGGGAGATGCTGGCACAAGTCCAAGGCATGAGATCACAGAACGGTGGGAGAGGAGTACAGGCAGGGTCAGTGGCATCACAGGGATGCAAGGCTGGGAAATATGAGTGAGATTTCTGGAAGAAGGAAGCATTTTATGGGACTGAGCCTGCTCTCTCTCTCCAGTCCACTTTCCTCCCCAAGGTTCTCTTCCTTTCTTCATTTTTCAAGGTCACTCACAAAGGCTCTTGCACAGCAGAAATGCAGAGGGGCAGCGCATATTTAGTTGTCCTCACCACTCTCCAGCTGCTCCTCCACACTCTCTGCTTTTGCCTCCAATTCCATGCTGTAGGTCATGGGCCCCGGGACTGCATCCCCTTTTCCAGTCCCTTTTCCCTGCATGCACAGCCAGACAAGGTGCCTCTAGATGTTGGGCTTCCTCTGAGGACAGTGCCACAGCACTGACTTTTCTGGATTTTTCCTGGAGGATTCCTGCAGCTGAAGTCTGCTCTTTACAGCACACATATTCCAGCTCACAAGGATGAGCTGCAGGCGTGAGGGTCTATGGTCATGTTCCCCACTGCCCCATTTCCAATGCAGACAGGCCTAAACCTGTAGTCTTTGCTGCATATTTATTTTATGTCTTCTCCTGAATCTAGTGCAAACCACAGAATAATCAAGCCCTTGATTTGCTGAAGTGCCTTCCTAGCTAATTCAGGACTTCTTGACTCACTGGCTTTTTTTTAATATTATTATTCTATTTTATTTAATAGCCTCTCGAAAAGCAAAATGAATGGCTAAAAAAATTAAGCTAATAAATCCTCCACTTCACCACCCCTCCTTTCCTGGCAGGAATTAACCTTCCTGTCCATCTTCCTGCTACAGATGAGCTCTGCCTTTTTTCACTACTTGGTTGCCAAAGAGACAAGAGAATCTGCCCCAGGGCTTGTCTCCATTCATGTCCCCTGGGCTGCTTTTCTATCTCTTGCTAACATGCTGTATTGCCTTGTACCATTGACTCCTTGATAGCCCAGCTCCTGTTTTATCCCTGGCTCCCTTTAGGTCTGAAACACACCATTGCATCCGCTCCACATGGGGTCTTCCTCCTGCTTGTCTATTAACCTACAGCTGTGCTGAAGCTCTCATGCGCTCGCTTCTCATACAGCTCTCATCCGAACAGGATGCACATGGAGCCACGTGAGCTCGAGCGTTGCACTAGGAGCTGTGGGGCTGGGGAGGGAATGTGCACTGGATTTTTCAGTACAGTCAGGGTGCTGAAGAGCTCCTGCTCTGTCTACTCCCAGGTGCTTTCACTGTGCAAACTCCTGCTTTCCACTGCCTGCAATTCCAGCTGCTGAATTCAGCATCCCGCTCTCAGTGCAATATTCCGTGTTAACCCTTGGTGCCAGCACTGCTCACACCACGCTCAGAACTCTGTATTCAAGGAGGGGTGACTCATATTGTGGCAGGGTCTCATCCTCCCATCAGAGTCCCTGAAAGTCCTACCCCAGGGCAGAATGGCTGGAAAAGGCCAGATTCAAACAGAAACACAGCTCTTTGTGAGCAGAGAATGAAGTGGGGAAAGGCATTTCAAGAAGGACCTTCTAAATAACCCATTGGCCTGAAAACAGATCAAGCAGCAGCAACTGCAAGAAACTGGAGGTTCTAATGAATTGAAATACTGTCCTTGTTATGACGATGCAGTATGGCAATAGGTCATCATTTTAGGCTGGACACTATTAACTATTTCAGCTGTACAAATGTTCATAAATGTAATCATCTTGTTGCTCCATTGTGACTGCTGACCTGGAAATCTGTAGCTATTCAATATATGAAGCAGTTTCCTCCTGGTCTGTAAAGTCAAATTTCTGAATGACCCATCTGTAGAAGCAAGATGAAGGTGCATTATTTTTCTATTTTTCTTCTGACTGAGCAGAGCAATAGCTTGGGGTAACCTCAAAACAGAATTATCATAGAGAAACTTACCCCAAAGTAACAAGGAAGGGAGAAAAATGTGCTGTAGGCTATAATGCTGAACACTGCCTCAGGAGAAATAATCTCAGCACTAGGTGAATTATTGTGGTCAGTCCACATTGCTTTGTCATGCAAAGGATGCTGCTGAAATTGCAAACACAGCATGAGGTTGTTGGCTTACTTCAGTGGCTTGGGAATTTGGTTATTAAAGAAGGTGAAGGGAAATGATCCGTTCACTTCATTAAGGTTAAAGTGAGATGGCCCAGGCAGCTGGGCTTGGGACCTGAGCATGGGCTCCTTGTCAGCTTCTTAGGAGATCAAAGCATATTAAAGCCCTGGCTCATTCCTGCATTAACCACTGACATAGCTTCAATTTACCAAAGTAAATGTAGAGGAAATACAAAGAGCTGTTACAGCTAACTAGAAGCTGGTCTGACAAGGAACTTAGGTCCCCACTGAGGTCTGGTAGCACTCATCGATTTTATATGTAATCACCCTGTTCTTCTAACTCAATCTTTCCTGGCTGCTGAAAGGCTGTTTTAGAGAGTGACTGCCTTCACTCAAGTTAAGTAGGTAGGGAAAACACGGCCACAGTACTGTCACCTCTGGTTAGCTCTCTCCATCACTTACGTGTGTAATTCTTGGCTGGGAGCGAAGGTGATGTTCGCTCCTCGTTCAGAGCAGCTGAAATGGTCAGAGATGACTGTAGGGTGCCGTACACAGTGTAAAGGTTTCCCAAACCCACCAAGCACTGTAGGTCTGAGCAATGATTCAGCTCAAGGCGTCACAGATGTGTAGGTGGTACTACACACAGCATGTAGGGCAGCCTATAGGGACCAGGGAGACCTTAGGACAGGAGGACCATGGGGGGGATCAGAAAGTTTTCAGGATGGAAGATCTTTCAGAGATGTTCAGCTGTGATGAGGGAATAGGAAGACATGGCAGCATAAGGCTGGTGTGGGGTGGAAGGATTCATCACCTCTAGCTTGGCAAGAGGTTTTCCTCATCAGCAGCTCCTACTCATTCCCTGATCCTTCAGTACTGCAAGAGAAGGAAAAAACAAGCAGTAAGAAAAGGCTCAAGTCACAGGGACTGGTTGAATTTCAAACTTCAGAGCACTTTGAACCCAGGAGCACCCCTTGTACCACCTGAAGGAAGAAGCTGCAGAAACAGGAGCTGCTGCAGCTCCTTGTAGCCTGACCCATCACTCAGCTGAAAAAGCAGTGCTGGAGGGTCTAGCACATAGCAGGGATGGGATGTTACAGGTGTTCTCACTGCTGGAAATTGCATTGCTTTTGGTAATCCAAAGGAAATGTCTGTTCCACTGAATAGCCTTCTAATCCTTAAACTTAACAGACAAACCAGAGATCTCCAGGCATAGAAACAGTGAGAACAGAGTGTGGTCATGCTGTGAAAGCGCTGTGGGTTTTATTGGTGTTATCATGCTGTACCCTAGAATGAACTGCTGAAAGAGGTTCTGGTGTTGTGTTTTTGGTACACTGGAAGTTTTAAATGCTAAAAAGGCAACTTGTGAAATGTTGCTTTTGCTTCACTTTTTAATGAGACCAATCTCCATAAGGTTGGATAATTAGATCTGGAGGAGTTTTGCTAGAGTTGGCTATGGAATAACCACCCAACTTCACAGGCAACTTCCAGATCTCAAAGCAGTGTTTCCCTGGAATAAAACCAAAACCCACTGAGCAAGTTTTCAGAATAAAGTAATGTGCGAAAATGGCATCACATCCAAAATATTCCATATCTGTGGTTATACACATACTAATTTGGGGGGGACAAAGCTCTATTTCATTTTCTTTCACATCTAGGTCACAGTGGGTTTTTCCATTCCAGGCCACTTTACATCAAAGAAAAACTTGTCCCTGTACCTCTCAAGTTCGATCCAATGCTCCAGTGAATTAGCTATCACTGAGCTAGACTATCTCCTTTTCTTCCAGCCTCTGCTGTAAAAATGTTGTCAGAACTGAGACATCCAGAGCAAACTCTTTAGATATGACAATTCACTGAAAATGTTCCAATTCCCTTTCCTTCTGATATTTTTGGTTGCTGTTGTTTATTTGGGTTTTTGCTGATTAGGGTTTGTTTTTTCTTAAGTAGAAAATAAGACTTTTATAAGTACTTGTTTGTGCTGTAAGCGTCTATTGAGGAAACAGGAAAGAATCTGCTGGGAACTAGGAAGAGCTCAAAACCAGCACTTAAGCCACAGCTTTGAAAAGCTTTCCTGTAAAGCAAAGTGTATTTGTCAGGATTCAGAAAAACAGGTTTCCACAGGTATAATCAGATCCTAAATTAACAGAAAGCTTGAATCACCAAAGGGAATTGCATTGTATTTATTGATTCTGCTTTGTTACTAGGTTTTGCTGATTTGTAAAACATTGCATTTGGACACAGTGTTCAGATGTGATAAAAAGGCTACATTAATCAGCAAAAGGCCATGGCTCAGAAGCTCTGAGAACAGGGGTAGAAATTTTAATGCAGAGAAACTATGCCAAAAGTTGTCCAGCCCAAACAATAATTATTTTTGAGCTTCTTTGAGGTCTTCTGCAGCAAGGACAGAAACCATATGCCCCGAGGCACTATTGTCTCAGCTCCTGTGGCATCTGATGACCAGTAGACTGGAGACTGGATATGCATTTAACTATATTTGGGGTGAAGATACAAACACTAACTCAGAGAAATCCCAGTGGCAAAACCTACCCTTACTTGGGTCTAATTTGGTCCAATTTACACACCAGTTCCACTGAGTGGGATTCAGAAGTAAGGTTCATGAGCTGAGTTTTATAAAGCTTGTCAGGCATCTAACATCCAGATAAGCTCTTTGGGAGACTTTTGAAAATACTTAGTGTTTTTTAGATCCGTAGGAAATAGGAAATATGGAGAAATTTGTTTAAGAGTGATAATATAATTTAAGTCTGACCATGACTTTACTTCTCTACCTAGCCTTGAACAACTCACTTTACTGTGCTAATTTCTAGCTCCACACCTGTAAAATGGCAATAAAAGTTATCCAGCTGTCACAGCTTTGAAGAAGGGTTACCAATGCTCCAAGTAGGACATTAAAATGAAAATCATTGTGTGTTTTAAGCCCTATTGTATCATTCTTCATAATGATCTAGTAATTCCAATTCCTGGTCTTGTAAGGCAAACAGGGACCATCTCCAGATGAGTCTAGACTGAATTTCTCCACCCAGAGAGACCCCAGAGCTTCAGAAACTGAAGTTGAACTAGAGCGTGCCTCAGGAAACAGCAGAGACCATGCCCTCTATAGGCTCATAGCAGTCACAGAGGGTGATAATTCAAAAATATTTTGACAGATTTATGTTTCATAGGGTTCATCTTCTGTTTTCATACTTTGCTGGCGTCTTTTACAGCTTTCTTTTCCTAACCACCTTTGAAGATTTCAATTCCCAAACAAAAAGACAAGACCCAAAACCTATGTGAATAACAGTAGGTTTCTTTTATAAAAGAAAAAGAGTTATGATGAGTAACACATTCTCTTTATGCTTCTGTAAACTTTTTGATGGAAATATGTCAGGGGAGACAATTGCCACCAAACGGGCAATTCCAGTGATGTTGACAATTTTTTCACACCAAGCATATTTAAAAGAGAAAGCCCTATGTGGCCAATGGTGAGGCTCAGGAAGAAGGATGTGGAGGCAAAAATTCATAGTCGCTGTTTTGCAGCGCCCACGCGGCCCTTTCCCTGATCTCTAGGCTTTGCTCTGCGGGGGCAACTGCACTTGCAAAGTGACGGCATTGCACATCTAATTTTAGATGAGAGGAGCAATTAGTAATTAAAAATAATAATCTTGATGTGTTCAAGCTGTACTTTCCTTGATTGCCACATGCACAGAATCTTAATTCTGCTGATAAAACTTGGGCTTTTGGCTTCAACGTACTCATCCTCCAAAGGAGGATGGAGTTTGCAGCCTGGGTTTGTAGGCAGCATGCACAATCTCCCTCATGCCTAACCCAGCACTGCTCATTCCTCCTTGCTAGTAAAAGTAATTTACAATCCTGAGAGGTAAGTGTGACTTCATTGTCAACAAATTGTTTTAGAGAGTCTTTTAATTAATTAATCATAGTTTGATCCCTGGAGTTCTTGAAAGAGAGACATAACAGTAAACTCTCTTGTAATGCCAAATTTTATTTTAAGATTAATGAAGAAAACAAAGAGCAAAATGCTAAAGGTAGTCTCTCTTATATAGTCGTGGGATACCTGATTGCTGTCTTGTATCAGGATTTTATCCAGAAAATAGACATCAAGGGAGGGAAAGGATAAAGAATTTCAATTTTGATTGTTAATTTCAGTTCCTTACTGGTGTCCAAGGTTTTCATGTAAAATACTTCATTTGTTACTGAGCATTTATATTGGCATATATGCTTCATGACACAGCCCAAACCCTAGATCTGCACTTTGACATGACGTAGTGCAGCTGCCCCACTCAGGGCACAAGCCCTACCCTGCCCAGCAGACCTTTTCAAAGCACCTCCAGACTTGTGGGGATGCATCTTGCTACACATCTGAGCTCAGCCTGGTGCCTCTGGCACCTCCATGGCTGGGGACAAGAGCCCTCGCAGGATGGATGTGCAGTGGTGCTTTCAGAGGAGCTTCCTCCTTCAATGTGCTCAGCATCTGCCTCTAACGTTACCAAAATACAAAGGCAGCGAGATGCCAACACTTCTCTTCCCACTCCCTGTTTTGAAGAGCTGTAAGGGAGGCTGATAAACCATGCTGGCCAATTGAGAGTCCAGGACTGAAAAAAAAATGCAGGATAGGCCATTTTATTTCTCCCTTCAAGAGGAGAGAATAGTCTCCACTGAAGCAGGGAAATAAAAAATGAACCTCCAGGGTAGTCATGCTGAATCTGAGACCAGACTGTACTCACGTGCTTCTGTTTAATCACCGTCCATTTCCTCTTCAACTAAACAATAAATATGTAGTGGCTTTTTTTTCATTATCATTTCAGCCAGAGCTGCTTCTAACAAAATAAGAAGTAAGTCTCAAAATGAAGAAATTTCAAGGCACCTGTGCAAATTTATAATCCAGTAATTAATAATCATGCACCTTTTTATCTTATAAACTCTAAGGAGTAATTTCCCCCTGTGAGTGTAGCACACATCATAAATCCACTCCAAATGATTTTTAAATTTGTCCTTTCCAATTCCTGTTTGAACTGACATTTTGTTTGGCTGAAGCGGCATCCTCGATGCCTTCTCCCCTGCAATTAGCTGAGATTAAGCAGTTGGAGAACTAGCACAGCAAAGATCAGAAATGCTCTCAGTCACTGATGCTTTGATCATGCCAAACAGGAGAACAACAGCAGGCTGTAGTTTGTGGTTTCAAGGTGCATAAATAAATGCATCTCTGAGACATTTTTAAAGTCATCTGTAGCAGATTTTGCCAGGAAATGGACTGCATATTTTACTTCTGGCAAGCAGCTTATGTGCTAGACTGTCTATAGCTTCAGTGAAAAACACACAGAGCCTCATCTATTGTTTAATATTTATATCTTCATACGCTACTTAAAAATATGTTAAAAAAGAGCTAAGTATATTCCAAATGCAGGTGTGAATTTAATCATCAGTTTTGGGTTATTATTATTTTGAATACTTGCTACAGATTGCGTTTTTGGAATGTGCACTCTGGCTACCCTGGGCAGAGCTTGCGTTACAGGGAGTAAAGTCTGATACACGGAGTGAGTTAATATGAGCATCTGGAAACTGAGATGGCGTGGGCTCTAACACACTGCCTAAGTGCTCTGGAAAACTTCATTATTCAGTTTTTGGCCCTTCCAGGCCAAGGCTGAGAAGATAAAGGAACAAGCAGCATCAGAGTATTTTGGCCCGTCAAACTTCAGCCCTGAGGAAAATTGAGAAGGCCAAATATGAAAATAAAAAATAAATAACCCAAAACACCAAACTCTCATGAAAAAAATCTCTCCATCTCTCTCTAATTGTTTGCCTCAGCTTTAATTTCCCTAAATGCTAAGGAGTTGTTAGTGGGACTCGTGTTTCTTTCTTGCCGAAGTGCATCTCCTTATCTCTGCCTGCACACCGTGTGATGCATTGCCCCGCACTAGGGAATGTTTCAAAGCAACATTAAAGAGGGGCCATTCATCTTGTCACTCAGTCACTAACATCCTCTAGCAGGTACATGTCCCGTTTCACCCAATGCAACAACACGGTGAAGTTCCTGAAAACGAGTGAGGAAGGAGACCAGTGAGTGCATGGGGCAGGAGCAGACTGGAGTGGACAAAGTGAGAGGGGATAGAGAAAACAAGGGGAAATAGGGAGAGAAAGGCCAAGCAAGGCAGAATATTCTTGAAAAAATAATGGTAGGGGAAGGAATATTAAAAATTCATTTTGTCCTGGGGGATTTCTGCAGGTAGACTCCTGTAGTAGATCTATATTAATAGGGTTGCACCTAGCTGTCATAAATAGTTTTTGAGTGGTTGTTTTGAAAGATTTTGCAGAAGGACACATCATTTGCTTTATTATACCTGTGGGATAACTTAGGTAAAGAGAACTGATTTGCTTAAAGTAAAGCTTGCTGTCAGCTGGAGCAGTAATGGTCTCTCGAGTCCCTCTTTAGTTCTTCACTTCAGAGGTCTAACTCTGCCACACGACTATCACTTTACATGTACAGGCTAATATAAAACCTTTTCTCTATCCATTTCTGCCCGTTGCACAGCCGGATGTGTTTGCCTAGCAGAATCATCACTGTCTCCATTCCCTGCCCAAATTTCATGGCACCTTCCCCACCATGCCATTGTTTAACATTAAAAAAAAATGTTGCTCACTGCTGTTGGCACGGTTTCCCCCAGTGTCCCAAGAAAGACATGGACCAGTTCCCAGAAAAGTAATCACATCCATAGAGCATCCACTGAGCTGCAGGAAGCATCTCAAACCAGCGCGTTGGATGTAGGATCAGCTCACAGGGCCTGAGGAGCAGTTTCACTCTGCTGTTCGCACAGGCCAACAATTTCAGGGCAGAGGGATCTGAGACATTTCTGAAAGCTTGGAGGTTTTCCTTATTTGTTTTCATTTGTGTATTTTGTTTTCCCAGTTTCTCTAAGGACAGCACAGCGAACTGCTCTCCCCCAGACATCATTCCTGAAGTAGCTCAGCAAACCCCAAATCATTTCCAAACCTTCCCAATACAGCAGACCCTCTTGTTGGGTGGGAATCCATTTCATCAATGGCCAGTTAATCCAATCAATATCTCATCCATCCCAGCACTGACACACACCCCCATCCCAGATTCATCCCAGGAGGTTAAATAGAAGAGGAAATGAAGAGGAAACGATCAGTGGAGGCTCATTCGGCGCGTCTGCTGGCAGGTCACAGCTGACATTGCTGTTCTACATGTGTTTGCTGCTTTTGCTAATCCCAGGGCTCCAGAGCGATTTATTTTTCCATTCCCTTTCTGTAAACAATCCATTGGCAGCAGCCAAAGTCAATCAATTGCTTCAGCCAGAGCTAGAAGCACTGAAAACAGTTGTATAAAGCAGAGACAGTGACAAACGACACGAGGGGGACAGCGGGCAGCCGGGCGAGGTGCGCGGAGCCAGCTGCCCGCTGCCGGCGGCTCCGCCGGCGCCTTGCCTGGTGACACTGCGCTGCCCCTCTGCGCGAGGGACACGGGCCAGGCAGCCCCAGGGCCTGCGCAAGGTGCAGAGGTGTCACCTTCAAAAGCAGAGACCTTCTGGTCCAGCTGAGAGGCGGGTCACGCAGAAAATACGCTGCAGTGCTGGAAATACGGGCAAAGAGTCTCTGTGGAGGCAGCAGGGCTTTTGCTTGGCAGCAAAGACCACAGGTACCACCTCCCACTCTTTGATTTTATGCTAAAGATACCTGTACCCAGGCAGCGATATAGATATAGCAACAGTGATTTCAGTAACGAACGTCAGGTTTTATCTTTTTCAACCAAAACAGAGGCAAAGCACTTCCCAAATGTCACTTCCTTTTGTAGTTAGTACTTGTCTCCAGCCTCGGACTGGTCCTGACACACAGGACTGGTCCTGATGGACAGGATGCAAGGAGAACTTTCAGGGAAATGTCCTGAGATGATAACAAGCCATGACTTCAGGTTTGTAATCACTCAGAAGCTGCCACTGAACGTCACACCAGAGAATTGGTCTGGAGTGGGTCAGACGTGTGGGTCTCGACCCTTTGATCTTGCTCACTGAACCAGCATTTTCTACAGATTCCTCTGATTCAGCTCAATCCTACAAGCACAGCGGAAAAAATAGAATAAAGGAATGAGATTTTTTTAAAAGTGGTTTTCAAATACAGAAGTAAATGGGAACATGAGTTCAAAATGTGCTATGTGTAAATTTTGAATTTATGTGAAAATGAAATCATGCCAAAGAGCATGTATTTTTCTCCATTTTTGCTGCTGGCTCGGACTGCAGCCTCATTCAATTTTCCATTCAACTTAATGAACACCCATAAGCAGTTCTGCAAATCCAAGTGTTAGCACCAACATGGCGTTTCTTCTGAAAGAAATTGAAATGCGAAATCAAAAACCATTTAATTACTGCCTATTCATCCCGCTCTTCTGTTCCGTTTGTCCAGTGAACAGCAGCAAGCACATCGTAAGAAAATACCGTGGGCACCTTCGCACCAAGATCGAGTCTGGGGAAGGAACCATTCCCGTGCGGTGCCACAACGCGGTCCAGACGTGGGATGGCGTCTTGCTGGGAGAGCAGCTCATCACCATGTCCTGCACAGACAAACTTGCCAGGTAAAGGAGCACCCAAAACATGTTTTATAACAATGTTCGCCACCTGGGAATGAGTTGGATGGCACAGAGAACTGTGGCTACTGCTGGAAAATAACGAGCAGGCACTTTAAACCCTGCAGCAACAAGGACCTTCTTTGTATGCAAATGCAGAGCGTAGAAATAGAATGGGATGTAAATAGAACATTTTCCCAAATTCTCCACGGGTCGTTAGTTGCTCTTTAAAGTGTGACCAAAATATAAGCCCACTTTGAAGCACTTTTGCCAACAGGATTTCAGGACACAGCTAAAACACATCCACTCTGCTCTTAGTGGGTCATTTACCTCGAAAACGGCAAACCAATCATCACATCATCACACCAATGGGCCTACCTCATTTGCACCCCATTGGATAAAGTGCCCTAAATGCCATTAAGAATCTCTCTACTATTTTGAATGTCACTGCAGAGCTCAGATGTCACAGACACCTCTCTCAGAGGCGCAAGGCTTCCAGCTCTATTCTATAAATACATTTTTTTTTTTGGTAGGATAATTGCTGTTTAATAAATATTTCATAATGATTCCATGGTGGCACGTAAAATGTCAACATATTTTCCAGTCTCAGTTTAGGCTGGTAACTAGTAGCAAATGGTGGGTATCACAGACTGAAAACAAAGTCTGTTTGTGCTTATTACTATTAATATATATTTATAAATGCTTGCATACTATGTGCATATGTATATATATGTTATGCATACTTATATACATATTATATGTAAAAGCTATAGATACGGTTGTACATGTAAAATACATTAATTTATAACTGTAAAAATGTAAATGTTACTATGAAATTCTCTCCTGGAATAACTAAGAATTCAGTTAAATTATATCATCAGAGAATTTGGCCCAATATGGCAAAGGCCATACAAAATATTTTGAAGAGTGTAAAAGTTCTGTTTAAAGCAATTACACCAATTTGTTTTTAACCAGATGACCTGCTAAAGTTAGAGTGGGTCTATAGGCTTAGTAAAGGTTGACATGTTGGCAGAAAAATATCTGATTCCACCCACAAGAGAATACTGACAGACACAAATGATAACACAAAATTCGCACTCTGCTAAGTAGAGCAGTTTGGTTTGTTTGTATGAAGGATAAAGGACCTCTTCTGCTATAATATATTCAATTATTCATAAAATGACAACAGAAAACACGAACTGTTTTCAGTGGAACTCCTACACTGTTTGCAGATGCAGCTGGGTTTTCTAACTAAAGACACATATGACTCAAAAAAAAAAGCTAAGCAAATTTATGATTAAGAATTGAAATGCTGCACTCTGGTTTTGAATGCCGCAATATTTTTCCAGGGTAATAGACTTATTTGTCTTTGACATGTATTAAGTATTGAAATATTTATTATTTGTACAGATATTCATATGGTCACAGGATTTCCTAGACCAAAAAAAAATCACTAGACCAAAAAAATCAGCAATCCTTGCTGCCTGTTTTGCAGAGCAATGGTTTATGGTCACCAGGGCCAGATACAGGCCTTGAGGCTGATGAAATGAGCGAAAAAGCAATGTTTGTGGAAATGGTGGTGGTATAACTAGCACTGCACATGTGTCAGCAGCGGGGACATTCAATGACCCCAAATCTAGCTGGATTTTCCTGCTGCATCTCCTTGACAAGGTCCCAACCCAGCACATCTCTCAGTAGACTTTGCAGGTGCTGCTGGGTCAAAGATGACCTCTGTGCCGTGCTCTGCTTCCAAGCATCATTTGCATCTTGGGCATTTCCAAGTAAAGTTAAATGTTATTGGGCATTTCTGAGTAAAACTAAGTGTTCTGAGACAGGAGAAAATAGTAGATGAACCACTAAACTAGCAGCTGAAAAGACTGAGGAAGGGGAAGGCTGAAGGTAGAAAATGACCACAGAAGAGACTGATTATAGTTTTGGTGCAAACATCTCTCCTAAGCAGTGATGGAACCCAGAAAAAAAAGGGATCCAAAGAGGTATTTTTGAGGAGAAAAATTCAAAGTTAATAGAGAGCATTGGGATAACTATAAAAACCCCTTTACTTGTGAGGGACAAAGAAAAGTAAATAGAATAAAGTGACCACCACAGTGGTATGCGACACAGGGAAAGGTCTGAAAGCTGCTAGAGCAAGTGCCCAAGGCCTTCTAGCAGCGATTCCAACCCTGCTGCATTTGTAGTTCACAACTGCCCCTTCCTTGCAGCTGCTCAGTCACATTAGGAGACATGGATGTGCTGTTTTATTTCCACCCGGCTTCTAACTACATATTTGTGACATAACCTCAGTTGCTTTCACAAGTTCTCATCCGAAAAATCTGTGACCTAGGGAAAACAAAGCACAAATACCACAGGAAAGGTCTGCAAAAAGATTTTTCCTCCCACATCAAGCCACTAGTGACTATGTTGGAAGTGATTTATGATTGCTAGGAATTTTTTTGTAGAGATTAGCAGAGTGGAGAGAAGAGGTTTGAATATGACAGCTTCAAAAAGATTGATACCAAATTTCAGTTTATCATATTAAATATGACTTATGAACAATTTGTGTTCTATCCAAAAAGGGAAGATGTTTAAATTTGCTTTGCCTCAACCTTTGTTTCACCCCTCATGGGTCTGTTTTTTCGCTTCTTCATCTATGAGCATAGAAAATATAGATGAGAAAGGAGTTAGTGAAGGAGACTACCAAGTTAAGACTCTTTTTCCTCTCCCCTACCCCAGTAGAGAGTTCAGGCTCTCGCACTGTACTCCAGAGCTCCAAATATGTTCTCTCACCCTTCACATATGTGGAGGACATAAGAATCTGTTTTTACACCATCTGGACTTGTCTTGTAATGAAAAAGAAATCCAAAGCTGAATTCATATTTGGATAACTTAACAAAATCTCACTTGGATGCTTTGGATTTTATTGCTTGTAAAAGCCCCTCAGGAGCACAGGGCTATTAGAGATTTTTTTCTCTTGAGAACCTAACCAGTAGCTGCTAAAACATATATGATTTTGCATTATTTGCAAAAGATGTTACTGTCAGAATATCAAAGATCCAAGAATGGAAAGAGTTACTCAGAAGAGCAAATAATTTTCTATAAATCATGTATCTATCAATTTGTGTTCTTTCCTGCTCACAGGATAGCCACTAGCAAAGAGTGGTTTAATCAGATTTATTTGTTAGTCAAAGGCATTTAGCAATTTTTATTACTACCACTAGAAGTTTGCTATGAGAATATGATGCTTGGTATGTATTATTTGGACTCTGTTACTTCATGGAGATGGCAGGATAAACACCCTGGTATCATTCCTATTCCCTTACTGAATTAAAGCAAACACTTCTGGCATGAATACTCATGTTATTCGGCTCAGGCAGGGAATCTCTAGGTGAAATTCTGCAATTTTATTATAAAGGAGGTCACACTAGATCTTGGTGCTTCCTTCTGGCTTTAAAAATCTATGCATTTATATGTTCAAATTTAAAGTTTGGGCTTTGCAAATCCCCACATAACCTACCCAAGGAGAGTGTTAGCTTTCACACAACTTCTGTAAGGCTCTCAGTGTAGCTGAAGTGAGTTCAGTCTTTCAGTGGTGCAGATTTTAGGATTAAGGCACCTGCTTTAGACATTAAGTTCATTGGTTACAATAAAACCTAAGAAAGACTGAGTTTTGCTTTCCTCTGTATTGTCTTGAGATTGTATGCATGTGGACAAAAAGCATCAACAGCCTGAACAAAATAATGGCACATAATAACAAAATAATGAGAGTCCTAAAAATATGCACTTGTGTGTGTGTGTGTGTAAGAGAGAGAGAGAGAGACAACACACAGCAACAATTAGTTGATTTGCTTACTAAAAGATCAGGGTAAGGTTAATGTTGTTCTTGGTGGAAGATTCTACAGTCACAGTCCAGGAACAAACAAATTTTTGCAATTTTTGACCCATATATACATGCACACATGCACACACAAACACACAAGTTTAGTTAAACCCAGGATATCTCTAGAGTTCAATTGCTCTTACAGGATATAGATGCACTAACCAAACATGACACACAGTCTCAGACATGTTCAACCCAGCACATGCTGAGAGGAGGCACCTGCTCAAGCTGGATATTCAAGCAAGTGCTGGTGGGCCTCCTATAAATAAAGGCCAACATGTATAAAATAAGGGCATCTACTTCTTATTCCTATAGCAAAAGAAATATAAAAGACTGGGCAAAATATTCAAGAATAATACATTTCCCTTAGTAAGATTCCTGACTCCTCTGGACAGACTTTTTGCCCCAAATCAGAGTCCACCCATATTCCATAAACCTCCTTCCCATCCATAAACTTTCTCCTCTGACTCATGGGAGTCTCCAATTCCTCTGACACAGCTCACCTCTCAGTCCCATGTGTCTAACAGCATGCACCACTTCACCTTCTTGTCTGCACAAAGCCTCTGTCTAGTTCATGCTCCAGGCTCTCCAGGTTTACATATCTCATGGCCAAGATCTGTGTCCCTTCTTATTCTGCACACAGAAATTGCAGAAATTGGTTCTTGTGGCATCAGCCAGTCCATAATAGTAGGGTCTTTGCATCCAAAGAGCTGCATGTAAAAATTTGATGAAAGCCACTGCTCGTGGTTTTGCAGATATGTGAAATAGTGCTGGGAGCACATGGTGTTGCTGCTAAGGTTACCATGATACAGTGCTCTCATGGCATAAACCAGCATTCCCTGGTCACACATGGCTCACTCATCTCCCCTGCCTCTACCTGCAAAGTATTTTGAGTATCTTGATCCAAGCAGTTGGTGCCAAGGTTAATTAAAAAAAAAAAAGTTCTTATTTAGGTGTCTGATTGGACACCAAGTTCTATGATATACTGTGCTTCCTTGAAGCACCGACACGAGGGGATTGGATGGCCTACATTGTGACAGAGCACATTTGTGCTCTTTGGATAGCCACCAGATAGATTTGTTTGGAAGAGATACCAGTTTTCAGTGCATCACACCTTCATCTACCCAAACTAAAGTGACATATTTGTAAATGCACGAGATTTATTCCCTTGTCCTCTTCCAGACACACGCATTTGCAGCTGCCCTCGGAGGGTGCAGGCTTGAGGAATGCTCTTACCCAGGATTTGGGAAGAACAGCCCTCACAAACACTCTCTCTGTTGAGCAAATACCAGTCAGAATTCAGTGTGTATTTTGTTCACTCTGGCCTTAAATTTGTTTTCTTCCTGCAGTTTCTCAAAAGGTCACCTTTAAAAGATTGTGTACTTTTTTGCCACCGGGTTAATGGTCACCCACTTTCATGTACTCCACAAAAACAGTGCCATTAAGCCCAGGGGCTAAGTAAGACTTAGAACGTCTAAATTATACCTAACCTGTAAAATAGCAGAAACGGGAAGAAAGGGCCTTCAAGCTGCACATTACAGCACTGGCAGCCCATTCTTGTCCCATGGCTAAGGTCTGTGGGTTTGGGCCCATAAGCTGGAAAGCAGGAATGCTCTCATGGCTGCGTTCGGAATATTGCAAGGTAACGTGCTGCTAAAGCACCGTATTGGGATTTAGCGGTAGGAATCTGAAATAGCACTCTGCCACATCACCTAGGCACACTAAGCTATATTTAAATGTAGCATATAGAAATGAAAGACTAAAAGTCAGCGTTAGACATTGTCCTTCTCAGATCTATTTTAGTGTTAGCCTGTCGAATACAGCCATTGCTAAAAGGAGCCTGAGCCCTACAAGGTAGCTCTTCAGAAAAGCTACTTCAAAGGCTGCATATTAATGTAAATGAAAATCAATTAACACAGCCAGATCTTCAATTAGGAATGATTTGTGCATATGATTTGTAATTCCCTCTCTTAACCCCTTTCTGTGTGACTGAGATTTCAATTTCAATCCCTCACCACAAGGTATATTCCAGAAAACAGACATAAGCCACCTACTGCTAAAATACAGATCAGAAACTAATGCACTAGTTCCAGTTTCCAAACCAATAATAGCTAAATAGTCATATAAATAGGAACACCCCAGGTGCTCTGCTGAGCATGGACCACCATGAATAACAATTTATATTGTGTGAAGCCCAGAAGGAATTACTGGTAATAGCATCTGGGCTGCAGTAGGTTAAGGACACGCTAAGCAATAAGGTGTAAAGCTGTTAGTAATGACAAAAGGTGCATCTTTTATAAAAAGCCTTTACAAAACCATCTTTGAAATTTATTAGCTGTATTCTTTCACAGACGAGGTTTCCAAAGGTCCCTAAGAGACACTTCAGGCCCATGGAGCACTGCAAGGAGCTGCACTTTACACCACTTTGCACCACTTCGCCCCAGAGCCCCTTTCTCAACACACGCTGTATTTTTGCTGCCTGCATTTCGGGTGGATTTGGGGGAATTCACCAGGCACGGGCAGCGAGCGAGGAGGCTGCGGTGCCCAGGGACGAGGGTGCCCAGGAGCACCCGCCGCGCCGGCCATGGAAAACAGCGTCTCGCTAAAGAAGGGCTCCTGCTCCGGGAGCCTTCCCAGCCCTCGCTGGCATTTCGGTGATTGACAAACAGGCAAAAATCTATTGACCTAAGGATTACCTATATTGAAAACCGGACGCGGGATTTTGTCTTTGTAAACAGTACATTAATATCCTGTGTTTGAACAAAATGAAGGGTAGTCTTTCCTCCCATCCAAAGCACCAAAAGCTCTTATATTTACGGAAGGAGGGGAGACATTTGGTTTTATTGATCCTGCTGGCAGAAGATGATTTGGATTATTCTTTTTTTTAAAAAAAAAAGAGATCTGTGACTAAGGGAGCAGCGAGTTGATTCCCTCTTTATTGGAAGGGTTATTAAGAAGTACATGGCATAGAAGGGTGACCTGCCCTTGAAAACAACCTTTAAAATCTGGCACAATTAGGAAAAATCCAGAATGATCCAGCATATTTTTTCATAGTGAGTAAAGTCACATTGATATTTCGAGGGCCCAAAATGTAATCCTGCATTTGCTCTGAATAATAATTGTATTTTGAAAAGCTACATTGGAGGCGACCACTTTTTTTCAGATGGGAATACAGCTACTTCCACGCACCTAAATTAAGCAACAGAGAAATAGCTCCTTCAGAAACGAACACTCTTATTGATAGTTTTGCTGTTGCTGCAAGCATTATCATTCCCTATCATCATCCGCCTATAAATAATCCCCTAGGTGCTAATTATCAAAGGGCTGAGCTGGTGGATACAGCTAAGTGCATTATCCATGTGTGCATGTCAAGGGATGGAAAGTAGGCAGGATAAAACACCTTCCCTCAAATATTTGTCAAATAAATCTATTGTTTATGTAGAACGAGGAAGTGGCAGCCCTCCACAGCAGGTCTCTTCATCCACGGAGCAGAAGCAGACTGAGTCAAACAGTGGGAACTCCCCTGCCGATGATTTCCAATAGTCAAACCCCATTGACAACTGAATCCCTTTTTACACTAGGAGGAATAAGGTCAGAATTAGGCAGAGAAATATTGTTAAAGGAGAACCAGGTTTCTTGCAAAGAATTTAAATAAAATAAGCATCAGTACTTCGTAATATATGATCTGAATGCAGTCCTCTATTTTTGTAAATAAAGCTCTGATGATTTCTTATGTGTGCATATTGCTAAAATTTATTTACTGCGGAACATATGTTGCTTTTCATCTGACTTTTTTTGCTCTCTTTCAATCAAATATACAAGTTTGGGGTTTTTTTAAGGATTCAAATGTTGAAAACGACACTGAAATCTTGCAAGTTTCCATCTGGACAAAGACATCGCTGTCTAATTTTTTACTCAGCTTAGAAGCTCATTTGAAGCCTAGTGCTCTTTGCTGAACTCATCTCTATTTCTTAGCTTGGATTATTAATTTTGCATCCTGATAAGATATTTATGCAAAGAGGCAGCTAGTTCTTTCCTTTAAAAGCGATATTATTTGCAGGAATGACCACACTTTTTTCCTCAAATGAAGTTATGCAAATCTGATCGACTAAAGTAAATGTTTCATAAAACCAATGACTGTTTAAATTGTGGGACTAAATTGTTTGTATATAAATATTACCTTTTATATTCCATTTGAGTTTTATGTAGATGAACACATTACTTTAATGATCTGCATTTACAGAGGGAAACAGGGAGAGTCTGACTCTGAGATCCTCAGCAGCCAGATGGCTGCCTTTTCTTGCATGAGATTAAAAGATGTTTCTCATTCACAGCCCTGCTTCGGAGGCAAATTAATATAGCCAGCTAAATTGCTTGTGTTTTTGGAATAAAATTTAAAGAGAACTTTTTACAGCAATTGGTGTCACAGGTTCCTAGAGCAGATTGCTCTCCAGGTACAGCATGCTGGTTTTAAATATTCAGTAATTAATGGAAAGTATTCCGTGTTAATTGACTGCTTCAGGAAAGGGAAATATAATGACTCCTTATTAATCATGAAAAGAGACATACAGCACGGAGGCACTGCAATAATTGCGCTAACGGTTGAGAAATGTTAATTAATGAAGAGAACAATGATGTAAGAAATTAGCTACATAATGCTTGCTGCTGGTGGAGGCAGTGCTCTAAATACATTATTTAGCAGGGCAGCCATTGGATGATGCCTTAAAGAGCAAACACTTCTTGCCCTTTCCTTCAGTCAGCTACAGAGACCCAAATATTGCCAGTGTTTTGTTTTTTTTAATGAGCCAAAATATGTTCTGCAAAATTGTATTTTTCCAAGGAGTTTAGGAGTTTTCAGGTTGAGCTTCTGGACTCAAAACTATTTAAACTGATTGACAGTGTTCAAACTATATAAAAATATTTGTGGAGAACAATTTCTTGTGAGATGATTGTCTGAACTAGTTAGGTTTGCTAGAGAAGACAACCTAGAACCAGCAATCAGTTACGCTGTTGCCTAGATTTATGTAAAAAGCCAAAGGACAAAAAAATGCAGGACTGTGCTGGCAATTAATCCAAGAGCAGTAGTAAGCAGCTCCCAGTCATTAATGGATTGAAGGCCCCAAGGTTTCCACCATCACTCTGTAGAACCTTAGAGACGGCAACAAGGTGAGACAAATTCATCAGTCTGAACGCCTTCAAGTGCGTCAAATTATTTGTTACAAATAGATTGCCTAAAAGCCTAGCTGCTTTCTCTCCCTCTCTCTCTCTCTCTCTTCAGGAATAGGATTTGATTCTTATGGTTGTCTTCATATTTGTATGGCAGCTTTTGCAAGGAGGCATCAGCCTGTGAGGTTTCTGCAATTATCCACAATTTTGCTGCAGTGTTACTGGTCACCTAAGTTACGTGGCATCTGTGACTAGAGGCCTGGAGAGTGTGACAAAAAGTGAAGGGCAGAATAACAAAAGCCCTCATGCTGCAGGTGTCTGGAAAAAAATGCAGTTCTGCTAAAGACTTGTGCTAAATGAACTTTCATCAAACCAAAATGCTTTTATAAAGAATAGCTCTCAACAGGAGGCCTCAGTTTGCAGTAGCACAAGAGAGGAATAAGTCCCTTAAGTCAGTGGTGTCACAATAATCTAATACCACAGTACAGTAATCAGGCCTACAGGTGTATAATAAAATAATCCGACAGCTCAATGCTCCATGCACCACGGTGCTAGCACAGCCGTTTGCTACAACGGCCCAAACAAATCTGGAGCCACAGGGAGGCTCAGTTGGGACTGATGAAGTGAATCCTGCCGTAAGCAGCCGATGCGGGGACGGACATAGCCTCTCTTGTGGCCATTCCTGCACCCACATGTTTTAATGCTCCTGAATTTCTTTTCCAGATGGAATATCCTTGGGCTCCAAGGTGCTCTCCTCAGCTCCTTCATCGAGCCCATGTACTTGCACAGCATCATTGTGGGAAGCCTCTGTCACACTGGTCACCTTTCCAGGGTAATGAGCCATAGGATAGAAGACATTGGTCAGCTGCCAGCTTCGTATCGGCGTAATCAGCTGCTTCTCAGTGGTAAGCACATACCTGCCCGAAAGACAAACGATCCCCTTCCCCACCACTAACAGCACCCGTCTCCAACCACAGAGTTAGATTCTTGCTACTTGTTTATGGCCAGTTACTGAATCTACCTCTAAACTGCATGCTTTATTCTCCATTAGTAAGAAAAACCTACATACTCGAGAGGGAACAACCAATGTTGACCCCCAAACAGGGCAAATCTTTTGTTGCCAGTGAAGTTAAGGGAATATTGGTGGGAACAAATGGGAAGGGCTCTCTGTTTGGAGAGCAGCAGCCAGACCACCTAACTGAGGTGCAGCTCCTCTCTTGTGTTACTGGAGTGTCAAGGTTCGGGTGTTTGCCTGTCTCCAGCACCTCCATCTTCCTCTGTTAGCACCAGGGGCTGTGTCACAGGTTCACTCAGCCAACAGCTGGGGCAGTTTAAAAGGTTAACATCCAGCAACAACCACCCTGACAGAGGTTACCATCACTGCAGGAGCGACACTGGAGTTTGATGTCTTTGAACTCTTCAGCTGTAGAGAAAGGACTCTTCCTGAAGGCCATCAATTAGTGAAGTGTTGCATCAGTGTAAAAGTCTGTTCCCGTAAAGCATTTGTACATATGCTTAATTTTAAGTACGTAGCCAGCATCCCTTGGAGTTGGTTGAAGTCTAGAATGAATATGCATATGTAGGTAGGTTTCTAAAAGGAGATGGAGTATTAAATGGGGAGTTTTAGGCACTCAGGTGTGTCTTTTAGAGAAATGGGCCATAAAACTCTATTACCACTGGAAAATTAAGGCTTTGGGAGGTTATAAATGTTGCCAGTGGTCAGCTGATGATATGATATATGCTAGAGACAGCAATTGAATCAAGGTGTGCTGGTTTCCAAAACACAAGCTAATCATCAGCCCTGTGTTTTTATTTTCTGAAAAGTAAGAATTTATAAAATAAAGAAACTGATAGGTTTAAATTCAGTGCTTCTTTTACATGCGATGAGCATAAAAAGTTGTGAATAAGTGAGTATCAACTGACAAAACTAGCATTATATTAAGATTTCTCAGAACAGAAGAAGTAAGTGTGCAACACTTAGCCAAAACAGCCTGTTCGGCACCATACCACGATCTTTGTTGTCCATTCTCTGTTTGTAAAAGAAAAGGGCCTCTTTTCTACCCAAAGAATCATAAATGGCTTCTGTTGATATGTGAAACAAGTGCAAATGTGTTGCATTAAGGTACTCAACACATTAAAGAAAAACAGAGTTAAAAAGGCTTATTTAATCCACTAAATAAACACTCTGCATCCTAGAGAGTGACCAGATCATTTCAGAGGACTTCCAAAGAAAAGATAAAGGCCCTAGAAGGATAATGCAAAACAGTGTCCGACAGTCACAGTAGAAAGTGTTCTTCCCTTACTCCACTGCTTTGTCCCAACAATATCTTGCCTTTTTTTCTTTTCTTTTTTTTTGACTTTTATCTCTTTCTGACCCTTATCAGACAGTATTCATCGTGAAAAACTTGGGGCATCAGGTTCAGGTGTTCACATAGAAGCTTTCTGCTTCTAAGAATCAAGATTGATGGACAAGTATGAGAAAAAAAAAAAGGAGATTTTCTTCTCTTACTGCTGCCTTGTCCAAAATAGACAATTTGAGTGTTGTAATAAGAGGCAGGAAGGTGGTGGAACGGTTCTCCTTTGGCACTGTGCTCCTCCTATGCTCAGCAAGCTCTTCTGTTTCTATCTTCCCAGCCTCACTCCATAAGGCAGTCCCTTTCCCCTCCACTCCCTTCTTCCCACTCAAGCCATTTGCTTCAAAGCCATCTGCCATATGCCCAGATTTTCTCAAGCAAGTCGGGGTTTTTTTCTGCTAAAAAAAGTGTTGTCCCACAAGAAACATGAAGCTTTTTTATGTGTGCTCAGAATTTCTGGACCTGCAGCTCAGTAGCTTCAGTTAGGCTGCCGGGACCAGGAATAACAGAAATCTCCAGTTTGGCATGTGTTTGGGCAAGAATGCCCAACAAGTCCATCCCATCAGTGCCCTTACTGGGAGCCACTGCCCCTTCACTAGTTGCTAGCAGTCATGGACAGAGCAGGTGGGCAAAGAGAAGGACTGTTTGCTTACGCCTGGGGTCCTGCCTTCCTGGCATACCGTGGAGAAGCTCTGCTGTCTGCTGAGGCTGCTCCTGGCAGCGTGTGCAGCCCGAGCGCTCCCTGGGCAGGAGCAGGGGCAGGTTTCTGCTCCCCGTGTTTCGTTAGGTGCATTGCTTCCTCACGGTACTGCAAGCACAGTGTGGTGCCACCCCTCCTGCAGGAGGCAGCTCGGGCCGTTCCGTTCAGGCTGCTCTTGCTGCTGACATTTCTCCATCTCCATCCCTGCTCCAGGTCTTTGGACCTTTCTGGCTTCCCTAATGCCCCAACCAGGCCCCAACCATCTTGGCTGCATCTCAGAAAAATCCCAGAGTGTTGAAAGCCTTTGGATCCTCACAGGGATTGTGTGTTAGGAATCTTCAGCCCTGCACAGGATCAGACCCTTACTTGACTCTCAGGCTCTGATAGTTGCTTTTCAAGAGGAGTTGCTGAGACGATACAATGCCAGGATACAGAGTTGAGAGGTGAGGGTGCCTCAGTGGAGGGCACTACCATGCACCCATTCCTCTAGGTTCCCAAGTCAAGAGAGTACTGCTTCTCATCTATTTTGCGCTCTTTTTGTTTACTTTTTTTATTTGTCCTTGTGACAGAATTAATTTGTCCAAGGAAGACAGAGTGATAGTTTAGCCACTGGGGAAATTCTCAGGTTCTGTGTGGTTTAACATGTAGAGTGCATGCGTGTTTTACAAGGTGAATAGGTCAAAAGGCTTATCCTTTTCTGAGCGGCTTATCTACACTTTTAATTCTTCAGTGCAGCCATCCAAAGAGAAAAGGCAGTGTAATGCAAGTATCTGGGAAACTCTGCCTTCCCAGCTCCTTCTCCTCTGCCTACCATGATGCACCCTATCCCTCACACAACTCATCCTCCTCCTGTTCCTCTTACACACTCATCATGAGGAGGAGGAAGGCACCCACAGCTGCCCAGGAGATTTGGGAAATGTCTAGCTCCACATTTCCCAAACCTGGCTGTTACTTTGCTGCTTACCAGAGGCCTCTGGGTCTCCGGTGGAGCTCTTGATGGAGTCCTTCTACCTCCTCAATAGCATCATATGACTACTTACTTCACCGGTATATATAAGATCAAAATCACAGGCACTTTTATTGAGTCTTCACAGGGAACAGGGAAACCCACCTGCACTGAAAACACTGTAAGAGGTTTAATAAGGGATATAGCTATGGAGCAGTTACTGCTATGCTAGCCCTGCACAGGAGCCTAATGGCTCGTATGTGGCCCCAAGCAGGTATCTGTGTCCATGAATCCTTGTCAGAGATACCACAGGAGATAAAAATTTATCAAAGGGGTCCTGGTGTCACTTCAGGTATCTGCCTGTCTCATAACTGGTTTCTTCCTCCTCCAAGACTTTTGCTTGGAAATTTTGCTCATTGTTTGCCATTCTGTTTGTTGGTTTTCTTCCAACAAGGAGAAACAGTGGGAGGAATCTGCCTCCCTCCGTCTACATTGTTCCATCTCCCAAGATGTTATTTGCAATATTCCCTCACCACATACCTTGGGGAGCCAATCCTGCAGAAAGACTAAAACTGTCATTGCTGAGGTTTGTGCTGCTTTTCTCTTGCCTGGAAAACTCTGGCAACGTGTTCAGTGAATATTGAAATGGGCACCTAGCAAGTCACACAGAATTTGTTAAAGCCCAAACCGCTGCAGGCTCAACCAGGCAATCCCCTCTTCCAGATTCCTCCCAGGGATCAAATGAGCAAGGAATGCTAAATTACAGGTGTCCTTCTGATAGAAGGATGCCAATTACTTCTGTTACCTCGTCAATGCAGTGGAAATATTTCAACAGAGAGTCACAGCGTAGGATGAGCGCCTTAGGTAACTCCTCACCCCCACAGAGGAGTCGGCAGAGAGATTTTCCACTCACACCAGGCTCAGTCAGATGGAAATCCATTCTTCCCTGGGATTACATTTGGGTGGCTTTTTCAGAAGAGAGAAAAGCCTTCTGTCATTTTTATTTCCCTTACTCTTAAGACCAAGGCTATTCTGAAGGGTATTCTAAAGAGGCATGAGGTTTTGCTAGGAGAAGGGGGGGAATGGAGACAGGGTTTGATTTATATCCCAGAATACTCAAATTTATATGAGACTTTGTTTTTTGTTGTTGTTGTTGTTTTCAGTTCCTACAGTCTTATTTTTTTGTTGTTTTCTTTATGGTGCTGTTTTCAAGCAGTATATTTTACATAAAAGAGAGAAAATGATCTTGAGTATCTGGGAGTTACCTTTCAAATAAAGTCATAACAATTATCCTTCAAGAGGAGAAAAAATATTAAACATGATTAAAAGAGCCCAAAGCCATAATAATCAGAGAATATAACCAGGCTTGCCACCTCATTTGATTGTCACATGTCTCGCAGTGTGTTATTTTAAGCTCTTGCGCTTGCGTTCAGAAAATGATGTGAAAATACCTTCTACTTATGTAAATATGAATATTTATAATGATTGGAGCAAGTTCAGGGGTCTCTCGGACATCCTCTGTAAGTGTCCCCCTCAAGTAGTGGGCCAACCCTTTGAAGCAGGCAAGGGGATCATCATCACTCCGGGAACGATTCCGGGGCAGCTTCTCTCTTTTGCTCCTCTCCTGATGTTATCGGGATACCCTTGTGAGAAAGAGGACTTTCCCTTTGGAAAGAGACAGTCGAGAGCTTTTCTGTTTTCCAGAAAACTCTCTGTTCTAGGTCAAGTCTCTAGTTTCTTCACCTCCTGCATGACGTGGGAAGGGAGAGGACACTGTCTGCTGGTTCCCAGCACCAGTTACCATTTATTAGCTAAATAACCTGCAGGACTTCTGTCCCTCCGTCCGTGCAGATGATCATCCCAGGGGAGAGGGCTGTGGGCCATGGGGACGTGTCCTCGCCTTGCCCTGCTCACCCCTTTGCCCAGCCCCTGCACAGCCGCAGGCTCTGCTCACTGCCCGGGCATGCTGGGCTGCCCTGCCCTGCAACGCCCAGCAAGGTCTGCATGCACAGAGGCCTGCTCAGGTCAACTCCTGTTTCTTCTTTTCCCCTGGTCAGTGTATTTGCAGCATTTGTGTTAACTTGTTGACCTGTGGCATCTTTGCAAGGCAGGGATTATTGAGTGTTTGCTGTGTTTTTTGCACTCAGCCTTTTAAGCTTTTGGGTGCTATCTTAACTGAGATTGGTGCCTAGTGTCAAACAGCAGATTCTGATCTGTTTGCATCTTGTTCGACATAGACGTATTTGAATAGTGCCAGGGAGCTATCTGATTTCCAAGCTTTCCAATTCTACTCTGTTGCCTTGGAGAGCTGGAGTTTTAGATGCAAACTGATCTGTTATCTCAGAAAGAAAAAGAACCAAAAGGGGTGTTAATATGACACGAGTGTGTTTACAAGCCTCGGGTGAGGTTATAATTTAACCACAGTTCTCTACACACTGCAGCAAGTTCACTTGAACTGACTGAGCTCACTTCTCTGGTGCCAAAAGTAGGAAGTAGTTCTATCATCGTACTATTTTTCCCTTTTAATGGCCATTTTCAGTGGAGTATGTGCAAGTTCTTTATTAGATCTTAAAGTGTACCTGCATGTTTTGTAATTTCTTATGCCCCATTTACACCACCCAAGATCCAATCCACGTTGCAGTGAAGGCCTCAGCAGTAAATACTAGATAAATATACAGGGCCAGAGAAAGCTCACCTTGAGGAAACCGTGGCAGAAGCACTTTGCTGCTTAGGTCCTTTTAAAGATAAGTTATCCCATTAAAGCTTTTCCGAAAGATTTCACTCAGCAGTTGTTACACTTCTGTCAATACCATGCAATACCGTTTAATAGCTTTCTTTAAGCTAACGAAAGCTTTATCTGCCAAGCAGAAAAAGATCTATAGGAATAGCTAAATTGTGCCACTGAAAGGCAGCAAAGCGGTAACATTTAACCGACGGTGACACCGGTATCTCCAGTGCACCATGGTGGCGCGTCCACCCGAGGGTATTCTGTGTGTGTGGAGACCTACAGCATTTTCGCAGCCTCTGAACGTGGAAGTTGTGGAAATCGTGGAAGTTACAGGTTGCCCTCTCTCCTGACAGGGGTGAGTCACGCCGAGGCTCGGCAGCCCGGAAAGTCTCCCGGCTTCAGCGTGAACTGGATCGCGGGCAGCGCCGAGCTGGAGGTGATCAACGCCACGACGGGGACGCGGAGCTGCGGGAGCCCCTCGCGGCTCTGCAAGCACATGCTGTTCTCTCGCTGGGCCAAGCTCTACGGGAAGGTAGGCCGGGCTCGGTGACAGACACGGCCTCCGGGACCAAGGTGGGCCCGTCCTTGCCCAGGGAATGACCCTTTTCTGACCGTTTCCTGATGAAACTGCAAAGCCCAGAGGTCTCCTGCGTCCTCCCTGGTGAAGAGCAGGAGCTGATGGAGGTTGTGGGGCACGGCCTGCCTGCAAGGGGCCAGCGCCGAGATGAGAGCACAGGGAATGAGAAATGGGCATTCTGGCTGCTCTTGGCGTTTGGGGCCATTTTCAGGCTGGCGTTGAAATGCCAGGAGAGCACAAATGTTCTTACAACCACAATGAGGGAGTTTTTCATGTGTCTCACCCCAAATATCACTTCGTTTGTGAGACGAGTGTCCAGATTACCAGATCTCCAGGTCTGAGGGATGTCATTAAGGCACCTACCTCACTTCCTTGCCTACACATCACCTTCCTCGACAGAACTAGCCAACTAATGCAGACACTGTGGGTCACCCCTTCCCCTCCTCTTCATCACTGCCCTCACCGTGCTGTATAATACTGATAAATCCATATGACAACAGAGCTGCTCCTCCCAAGGTAAACTGCCAGGCGCTGAGTGCTTTTGACTTCCATGACACTCAACAGCAGAGCAATTTAGTGGCATTAAAACTACAGGCTGCACTTAATTAAAACAGTCAACATGCCTTGATCTCCAGCCCTGCTGTCTCTAGGGAGGATGGCTATCCACTCCCCTCATTTGAAATGACACCGAAATCAATATAATCTCACTTTCAATTTTATTCTTCTTACAGATAGGAGAGAGTGGCAGAACAGATGGATGGCCCAAAACTACAAGGTGGAGGTTAGAGATGTAGGAAATGTAGGAAGAAACACGGTGTGGAGTAAGGAAGAGGAATTGAAGGAGGATGGACAAGAAAGAAGAGCAGGCGGGAGTGGGAGGCAGTAGGTGGCCAGGGGCGAGGTGAAAGCAGGGAACCTTCCTCTGACTCCCACGTATGGAGCCAAGGAGATGTGGATTGAAACCAAAAGGGGTCTAACACAATAAGAATGTTCCCTGCATTCAAGCTCCAAAAGCAGCAGACATGGAAATGGTATATTTTTAAATGTTGACTCAATGCTATGATTTAAATGGAAGGGATTTGGCAACCTAGCAGCTGGCAAATGGTCTCGGGCATTTTCCTCTCATTATTCCCAATTCTGGAGTCACCATTTTCCCTCTCCTGTGACCCGTTGAGGAGGTGCTAGGGGAGAGAAGGACACAGATCATGAGGCCGCTGACCATGCTACACCACACCCACAAAGAGCAGTAGGGAACATATAAAGTGCCTCTCCAGCCTGCCTTCTTTCACTGCTTTAATATTATTTTGCTCTAATGAGGCCTGTCAAGAGTTGTCCCCCAGTGGGTGTAGGCAGCGAGAAGAGGAGGACAACAAGCAAAGTTTATACTTTGTACCAGACCACCAAGTGTTCAACCTCGGCACCGGGAGATGCTGCAGGATGAATTGCAAGATGTTGGGGAAGGGTCTCCATTCCCGGGGGCAGCTGGAGGACATCGGTCATAGGACATGCGGGCTGGTGTCCTGCTTGCACCTGGGCTGGCAGTGTCTCCCTCTCCTTTCTGGTTAAGGCTAATGCATCCCTGACAAAAGCAAATCCATGACGTATGAGCAAATTCATGCCCAGACAGCTCCACGTGAACCAAACCATCTCATTCAGGTTGCACATTAGCTGCTTCTCTGTAGTGTGCATTCAGTGCCTGTCCTTTTTAGAGAAGAGGAAAAGAGTGTTGTTTACTCACAAAGCCTGTGCTTAGAAGATGTTTTTTCCCTTTAGGGTGCTATTTCCCTGGCTTGTAAGTGTTGGACCTTCACCTGTCTGCTTGCCACGAGGCATTTTCCTGACTTTGATTTCTTTCATTTTCTGTCAAAACTCGCTGCTGGTTTGACTGCGTTAAGGCTTTGGTGGGTCAGAGAAGGTCATTTATTTAGTCCTCCTGCCAAGCAAGCGGTGCTCCGTGTGTCCGGGTGCTGTGGGTGGTGACCAGAGCAGACGTGTGGCTTTGTGTCCCAAGGCAGCCCTGGCGGGTGTTGCAGGTTTCTCTTTGGAGCATCTTGCTCTAGTGCACCGACCGTGCTCCCCCTGCACCGCAGCTCCCGCACAGATCCTGACGCTCGAGCTCTGCCCGATCCCGTGCAGATTTCACAGCATTCCCACAGATAACAGCGTAGGGAGGCAAATGGGGAGGAGACCCTCCTGCTTCTTGTCTCTCTGTGTTTACTGTGACAGCCTGAAACACTGAGCTGATCCACTTGCCAAACCAAATTGAACACATTGGTTTAAGATTCCCACAAGGGATTTTTCCTTTTTTTTCTAAAGCCACCTTAACTGCAAAGTGGATTCTTGCCTTCGTAAAGCACACCGTGATTTTGCCATTGACTCTTGCTGCTGCCTATGTCCATGCCAAGGCAAGGAGGCTGTTCACCCTCTTCCTCTTTGCCTGCCTTCCACAATATGCAGAACTGAAACACTGTCATAGGCATCCCTGGCTTTGCTGGTTTCATTCTTGTTATTAAATCAAGAGCAAATACACAAAGCACAGTGATCATTTGCTTGTTGCTTATGAAATGTAGACGGGAAGATTATATGGTTCCTGAAGCCTCCTGTTTCTTTTGGCTTGTGGGTTGATTTTTTATTATTATTTTATTTTTTCTCCTTCCCTGGTTTCTGTTCTGCAGCTGAGCACACGAGCACCAAGCCATGGAGACATGCCATCAGTGTACAGCGAGGCAAAGCTGGTGGCGCAGACGTACCAGTCTGTCAAGCAGCAGCTGTTTAAAGCGTTTCAGAAAGCAGGTCTGGGCACCTGGGTGAAGAAACCCCCAGAGCAAGATCAGTTCCTACTAACTGCTTAAATCACTCGACACCTTTGCTACATGACTGGATCCGATCGGCTGGCGAGGAGGCCGGGCAGCACGCGTGAGCTGCGGGAACTGAAGCAGTCCAACATGAAACAGAAACTCCCATGGGAATATTTCCTTTTAGTTCTGTATTGGAAATACATAAATATAAATGCGGCTGATTAATGCACTGACTTGACTTTAGGAAACTGCTTTTTCATAACCCCCTTCCCAAGAATGTACCAGCCCAAATTATAACACCACCCCCGGCAAAGATTTTGCTGCTTTTCGCGATTGGTGTTGCAGTTAATGGAGGCAGCATCTTGATTTCCGATGCTGGCAGGCCACCTGTCTGCGTAAAAACAAACAGTTTGTTTTCCCTCACACAGTCAGTGCGAGATTCAACACTGAATAATGGAAAACAGTAAGCAAACATGGCAGTACCCCAGGCACATGGCGTGACAGCAGGTCACCGAGCATCCATAATCATCCACAAAACGGTGTCTATCCTCTATGCAAAAATCACCCTCTTGTCTGCCTGAATTTGTGAAGGAAAATCCAGGCCTCAAAGACAGGCAGCATTTTCAAACTCCCATCTTCCACTTTTGGATCTGAGCATGATGCTGGGCATCAGGAGCCCCTTGGTTTTACAAAGACCCAGTTTGTAAGACATGCCTTGGCCACCAGCCAGACCGTGGCTGCAGAGGCAGGTGTCCTTCACGGGCAGCTCGAGCCCAAGTGTGTGCAATGGTGTGCACTTCCACCTGGGCTGGAGAGGAAGGCTGGTGTGGCCCTACTCCAAACACTGCCCAAAATCAGACAGGCTGGAGCTGGGAGCCAGCACCTCAATTTTCAGTGCTTCACGATCTACAGTTTTAGCTTAAGCTGATAGAAATTCAGGATGCTCAACTGATCTGAGAACTCAGTGAGCTGGGTAGCCACAGCTAAGACATCCCAAAACAGAGGTCACATCTGATGCTCAGCTCCTTTGTGCCTCAGTTTTCCATCTGTCTAATGGGGATAATACTACTTCTCTGCTTCGCCTCTAAGGAACTTGTCAGGAGTGTTCTGGTCATAAACAACCGGGTGAGCCAGATCCTGTCACTCTTACTGCAAGTTTCATCTCTGCACATTGCCCCAAGGACATAATGACAACAGATGACACAATGGTCTTGGGTAAGGTTTTACTCAATATAAGAGTTTCCAGATTCTGTCTCTGTATAAATGCTAAGTATTGCGATTATTCACAGTCAACTGCAGTGTGAAAAGCAGGTGAGATTTTTCAGTTAAAAGAAGAGTAGTGTCTATGGTTATTTCTTCATAACTACAACTTCAAACAATCTCAGACTTTGTCAGGATGTGGAAAATAGAGTCATGGGAGAACGAAGCTTTCACAGTCCAACTGCAGAACCACCCTTCAAACACTCTGTGTATTTCTTTTGAGTTTTGGTTTTCTAAATGACAGGATTTGCGGGTAGAGAACTACTGTTTTCTTTTTATTCCTGTGATTCTCTTTAAATATGTATATAACATGCTGCTACTGATTTGTGATAATTGTCTTCGTATTTTCTCAGAACTGTCAAGCTGAGTTACTTTTCAAACAACACAAGGCTCATATTTTTCCATGTAATTTCCTTTACACAGGAAACTGTTCCTATCAATAAAGATAGATGCTCCTTTGTATAGGGTTTATCATGTTTGGAGAGCCATATACAGTAAATACATTGTTTATTGATTCCCACAATAGAATAGCTACAGTATTTTGATGAGATTTTATTTTTAGATTATAAACTACAAGATGTATCTATAGTGTCTTGTATAAAAAAAATTGTGATAAACTAGAATTTTTAAATTAGATAAAAACAAGCTCTCCCCTTCCAGAAACCTTTTCAACAAAATAATACATTCCATATTAACTACCAAAAATATTTAAAAAAAATTCCTTAGAGTAGAAATAGTAAAAAAGAAAAAAAAAAAAAAACTTGAGGTGTTTGAATAATGCAAGGATTTTGTGATAACCACTTTGTCCCTATGACCTCTTCTGAGTAACAGTTAGAGTATCTGCAGCATTTTCTGAAGCTTCTCATTACCCTCACATGGCCCCTTAAACCCTGGTGTTACTCATGTGTGGTGGGGACCATGGTGAGCACCCAGCCAAGGGCAGTAGAGTTGTTGTATGAGGATGAATGAAGCAGAGTGGTAGAGGAGTATAGGAGGGCGTGCAGCCACTCATGGTATCTCTGTGTCCCGGGGAAAAACGTGGGCCTCAAGGGAAAAGCCTGAGCAGAAAGTGGTCCAGGGCGGTGCACACGCTGCTCAACCCGTCCTCAGGCATTCTGCTAGGCCTGTAAGCCCTGGTGTGGTGATGCCCATCTTGTGGGAATGGAGGGCTGCAACACCCCAAGGAAGCAGAAGCTGTTATGTCTTCTGCCTTCCCTCCCTAAACTAGTCTTTATGCAGCACCTGAGAGGCCTCCAGGTGCCTCCTTCTCTCTCTCCTCCAGCCTGACATAGCTCCAGCTCCACAAATGGGTGACACTCCCCCAGTCAGAGCTGCAGCCCACAGGACAACAAGAGGAGCTGCTGGTTATTTCCAAGGACAAAAGGAAAGGTGTGATGGGACTGAACAACTGACTTTGTTGCAAGAAATATGTAAATTCAACCCTGGAGTCAACTGCCAGAGTTAATCTAGCAGCAGGGACCAAACAGGGTCCCTGTTGTCAATGGGCATCCAAGGCTCCAGTCGAAGGCTCTGGAGTAGCACCTGCTTGTGCTAGGGTTGGGTTTGACCTTAGATGTCTACTTTTTCTCATTACGTGCAGTGATAGAGAGTGATGGGACTACGTCCCAGAAGCACATAGGAATAACACTCAGCATTTCCTGAAGCAAAGGAAAACTTACTCAATAGTAATTCTTAAGATTATGTACATAACACGCATGAGTGAATGGCAATACTGTACTAACGAATGTACATTTGTAATATTTGTAAAAAAAATAGAAACAAAAAAGAGAACAAAAGAAAATAAATCTGAATTTACATATGTGAATTTGCTGCTAAGTTCTGTAAATTGCACTTCAGTGATATCTGATAAGTGAATGTTTCTGTTAAGTGAATAAAATACCAAGCAAAATTGTTCTTTCATTGTTGACCATTTTTCACTGTGGTTTATAAAGTAGTTTTTACATGCTCTAAAATGTAAATATGTGTTTTTACACTCACCCACTGCAATTCTCTAGACAATTCTCTCTGTTGTCATTGAGTTTGGATTTTCTTCATTGTAGGGAACGACCTGCACTGAGAGGTGAACCTACCTTTAAGGATGGAAGAAGCTTTGCAGAGGCACAGTCTTTTGCTGAAAGAGTGAACAGGGTCCCTCTCTAACTCATTCTTTCTCAGTTACTCTCAAAGTACTTTATTAAAATAAATTAAATTTCTCTTTGCAAACACACACTTGATGAGATGCACTACACAAAGCTGATTAAGAAAACTCAAGTGATTGGCAGTAGGTATGAAGGCAGTGCATCTACTTGAAGAAGACATCTTCATCAGTGGGATGGCCTTGGCTCACTCTTGCTTTAAGCTCTCAGCATTCAGCTGCAGCCAACTGAAGTTGTGCTGAGCTTGTCTGACACCACCCACACAAGAGTTTAACATGCATTAGTATGTAACCATGACCTTTATCTTGAGGTAGTTTGCCCCAGCCAAGTCTTTATAAGGATCACTGATGTTACCCCCTCCAAAAGCTTTCAGAAGTGTCCAATGTCAAATAACTACGTATACTAATAGTGAAAATTGTCTAGAAAAACAATTGTGACAGATTTGGTTCCAGGCTGAAATCAAATCTGGTGGCTCAAAAGGAATCCAACCAGCTGTGCAGCCACCACAGCCCTTCACTTGCTAATATAGAGTACGTTGGTTCTGGGCCTCCAAGTGCCATCCCACAGGCTTCGTTTCCCCAGAATAAAAGGCCAGGAGCAGGGGCTGTACATAGTTTTTGTTTGTTTGTTTTCAACTAAGACTTTGCTGCAGTTGTTTTTCCTTAGCTTGGATTTGCATCATTAAGTATCTAGGCAAAATAAGGAGGAGCAGGGAGAGTAGAGTACTTACAGGGTTATATTTTCTGCATAGAAAAAGTCAATTTGAGGTGACCTCTTTCCTCTACTCATAATGGATTTTTGAACTGGGAAAAAATGACTAATATAAGTCTCAAAAAATATTTGCATATAGACATTTTGTGGTTATAACTGAATATAGGTAAAATAAAATCTGTGTTTTATCCCTTTACCTCAACCTTACACACAAAGGTGACTTTCTACCAGTAAAAAAATGGATATGACTTTTTCCTAAAGGAAAAAAAAGCCCATTTGTGCTTCTTCTCTCCATGCTTCAGATGATGAACTTACCACCATATTTGTTGTCAAAAAATTGAAAGCCACGAATTCCTAATTTGGAAAGACCCCCATGGAGCACAGGCTTCCTCAGTGGAGGTGCTTCAGACAGGGCGTACAGGGCCCAGCACAGAGCTGACCCAGAGCCAACACCAGAGTGTGCAGGAATTGCAGAACCACCGGGCCCAAGTCACAGCATGTGCCATAAAGTGCTAGTGAGGGTAGTGGGAACACAGTCCCCTGGCAAATTCCTTCCCACCCCACCAGGAGACCTGTACCCGATGAATGGAGCCAGCCCTGGAGCCTCAAATCTGTCCACACCTAGGAAGTTTTGCCCCATCTGAGTCCACTGTGGGCAGCCTCCAGTCTATTTTCTCTTCCAAAAGTAATTGCTACTGTCCCTCCGTGGCAGAAACAATGACACAACTTGGCTGCCAAAAAACTACTATGAAGCAGTCATTAGCGTAAATTATATGGATGGGTTCTGCATTTAAACTCATTAAGTTTAAAGTCTAAATACCAGTACTGCATTTAAAACTTTATAGGCACACACCCCACCATAGTCAAGCACAGTTATTTCTTTTCCAACTGTATATTGGAAAGACAACAGCATTGAACATGAACAAGCTAATATGTTGACTAATAAATGGCTTCAGAGAAGTGTCTGTATTTCAAATAAATAAGTTCTTCTGCCACAGTTAAATTTTGATAGCGATGCTTCTGTGTTGAAGAATGAAATAGCAATTTAATAGCTTTTTAAGCCTTTTGATTCATTACCTATTGTGCCTACTTTGCAGCCTGTAGACCTGATTACTTTGGTTGGTTTCTGCTTGATGTGCTAGTTTAGCTGGAAATCTAGGTGAAGTCACAGAAAATCCAAGTCTCTTTAAAGGGCAATGATAATCCATTGACCAAAACCACAGTAAATTCATAAGCCCTGTAGGTACTGCACACATATACACATAGGTGCTTCTTAGGACTCTAAGGCTTCATCAATAAATAATGTGGCTGTGAAAAAAGGAGATTAATAACCATTGCCTCTCCAGCAGCAAGGCAGTTCTGCTCAAATGCTTCAATCGGTCTGACACTTTCCTAGTAATTAAATCCTCTGTCAGAGAAGTTTATGTTCTATTTTATAAACTTACTTTGCAATATGGGATTACTTCCATTAGAACATTAAAAGCCCTGTTCTGTCCCCAGGAGGAAAAGGCCCGTTCTTCTTTCATTAGTCCATTCCTAGACAAGATCACTGAGGAGCCTTGGCTTCCGAAATACCGTGGTGACCCTCTGCTGCCATGAAAGGACCAGGCCAGGATCTTTCGTATCCAATTGACCAAAACAATCTTCTTGGAAGGAGAAAAAAGATACAAAGAATGGAACATATTGTCAGGGCTCAGTAATCCGCCTTAGCAAACCAGCTGCTGCCTTGGGATCACGCGTATTCTTACACACATGGGAAATGCATGTTCCTCCTGCACGCGGAGAGCCTTTCTTCATGATGATGGACACTCACACGCTTAGCTGCCTTGCTCCACATGTTGGTGTGGACACTGTTGTGCTAGAGACAGGGTTGCACGTGAAAGGTGTCTTTTCCATTCTCTTACCCTGCCTTTAAGTGGCCCCTCCAAGGTCCCAGTTGCACCTTCCTCACCTGGGAGGAGAGGGGACTCACAGAGCCCGAGGTTCAAGGGACCTCTGAAAACCAGCAGCAGGTTCCTCCACTAGCAAATACAGCAAAGTGCCCAAACCAGCCCCTCAAACTGAGTGTGCAGACTTAGAGACAACACTTGCTGCACTGTTTGAGCAGCTCTGCATAGCGTTTGCTCCAGCCATTCTGTGCGGACAAGTTTTCTCCAAGATAAAATATCAATTTTCTGTATATTTGAGTTCATGTAAAGACCCTACTGGTCAGAAGGGAAGGATGACAAAGGCATTATGGGCATCCCTTGTCCCAAGCACAGGCATCAGTGCAGGCTGCATTTCACATTAGCACTCTGGGGGTGGTTTATCTGTGTTTCGCTTTCCACCCTACACCCGGTCCTGCCTTCCACAGCATGCTCTTTGCAAAAGATTGTTATTTTCTTTTCATTTAACAAGTAATGCAAACATGTTTTTTTGATAATCTAGTGTTTATCTCATTTACCTGTTACATGTTTGATTGTTTTTCTGAAGAAAATTGTTCATATCCTGGTCTCAGTAGTGAAAAATAAACTTTTTCAGAAGTACTAATGTGGCTAAATAGGCTCCTAAAAAGCTGCCCACAGAGCACTGGGTCTTGGTCTCCTAAACCCCACATTTCAATGAGATGCAAGGCAATATACACAAAAGGCCTTGCTACAGTTCCTGTCATTGTCAGCACTAAATCCCAGTGTATTAGGTACTAACACCCAACTCAGCCTGTCACATTAAACGTCCTCTAGAGCACTGGTGTCTTCTGGGCATACCTTGTCTTGCCATACTGCTGCGTGCCTTGGAGTTGATCCCCACGGTGCAGTGACCAGTTTGGACTCACGAAGAAGGCTTGCACATCCTACCTGTGCTCCTCTCAAAGCTACTACAAAACCACCTCTCACCAAAAACAGGAGGACCTTTTTCCTTTTTCACAGAGTAATTCAAGTGAAAAGCCACTCATTCTGCTTGCAAGAGATATCGCACTCACCAGGAAAAAAAAGGGTACTGTGAAAGAAAGGTAATGAGAGGATGTTTTCTCTCATTGTTCTCTCATTATTCTCTCAAATGTTTCCCATGTAAATTATTTCACAGAATATGGAGGAGGTTATATGTAGTTATTATAATTTTTAAAATATTGTATTTGAAAACAGAACATGATAACATATTGGCTTATCTATTTACCTGGGAAAGGAGAACACCAGAGTCCTAATCTATATTTTATGCTCTGAACTAAGCAGATCATCAAGTCAAGACATTGACCCAGCCAAGCGCAGGACAGAGGAACCTGTGGGCAACTAGTTTGTAACACAAAAAAGAAATTCCCAAATGGCAAAGAACAAAATGGCAAAACTCATCTTTGCCATCAGTTTCACCAAGAAGTTAGATGTCTAATTTGAATCTATTCTCTGAGCTTTCTAAGCAGAGCAAAATGATTCAATAGGCGACGCACCTCACTCTGCACCAAGTGTCAAAGAGACACGGGAGAAATTGCCCTCTCAAGGTGCCAGATGGAGAGAGAGGAGGAACGCCTGTTTTTCCAGCAATTAAGACTGGAGAAGTGACTCCAAACCAAAGGTTCTGGAAAGCCACAGGACCCTCTGTTTCTCCATTTTAAAAATCAGTGACTGCTCTTTGTCACAAGTTTGCTTTTGAGTATGGGTTAATAGCAGCACACTGTGAGAAGAGAACGTCGGAAGAATTTCTCATTTTCCACTACATATACTATATGCTATATATATATGTATGTTGAGACAGACCAGTCTGCTTTTAAAGTTAAGTGTGAATATCTTCGATTTTTGGAAAGAATGAATTCCAGCCTGAAGTTTTGGTGGCTGACTAAATTAACGTGTACTGTACGTATTTAAAGGCTTGGTGTGGGAGTTTATTCTTAGCGTGGTTTTGCTGCCAAATCATGACTTTCCTGTCAAATCACTGACAGGATCACTACTGGCAGGAAGCAGCAGGATTGGGCCAATGCTAAATACATGCTGCAGTTTGAGAGCTAAGAACACTAATTTCATATGAACCTATTTCTTGTGCCTGATACACGAAGCATGTTACTGCCATCTCTGCTTTGCATTAGAATTTCCTTATGTGGCTCAGTATTTCCCATTTTTTTTTCTTTCATATCTGACCCCCTAACAAGAAGGAATATATTTGAAGAATCCTTCTCATAATTTGAAACATTTGCTATACAAGTTCAGCTCACTTTTCTCTGTGTGACTTTCCTAAAATATCCTTATATCTTTTTTCGGGATTATTTTGAGAATTACTCCATCTTTACTTTTGCCACAACACTTCAGGAGAAGCGCGTAGACGGGAAACGGTAGGTGGGCAGATTAGCTGCTAGTGATCTCTATGTTGTCCCTTGTTTGCTCAGATATGATTTGGCTCCATCCCCAAAGTGCCAGTACAAGAACAAAAGATAACCCTGGCACTCTGGGCTATGGGACTCTCCACCTGGGGTGAAATTCTCTGCTCCCCTAATGCAGCCTATTGATTTCAAAGGACTCTGGCAAGTGTGATGGAATGGAATTCACTTATGACGGGGTTAGGGAGGGTTAAGGTCACATGAAAAGGTACATGAAAACACTTCTCCATTCCCTCTCCTTGTGCTTTCACAGTGTGACTCAACGATTTGCACCACTGACCCGCTAGTGTCTCTAGACAAGGTGGGCTAAGGATTATCCTGTGAAATGACACGAAACTGGTGGAGCCTTTTAATGCTTATAGATACAGTGAGCGCCATACTTCACTCCTGCTTCTATTTTCACTCCTGTTTTGTGACCTTTCCCTGTAGTTTTTATAGAAAAAAAGCCCTGGTCTAGGCAGTCCTCTTCTATTTATTAGTGCCAGATTTAAGCAGACCTTCTGGTGAAGATCAGAAGGGATAAGATAGTGCAACCTCCTGCATAACAGAGCAGTTCAGGACACTCTCTTGGAGCCACGTCCATAATGTCCTTGTGAGCTGCAACTCTTTGGTTTTGCTTGCATGTGTTTTGTTGTTGTTTCTTTGTTTGTTTTAATCCAATTTCTTCTGCCACTTATTCCTATAACTTCCTACTACTAGAAGGTTTACAGCATCTCCCACACTGATTTATCTGATATTATTCTTTCTATAATTATTAGTTTGACCAATCTGATGTCTTTTCTTTTACCTCTAGAGGGATCCCAAGCCCTATGGGGACAAATTTTCCCAGCGATGCTGAGTGTGAAAATAACTGATGTTCCCCTGTACTTGTTGCCTTGTGACTCCAGCACCTGGAGGGCCTCAACTGTAATCTGGACATTTGTGTCTGCTTCAGTCTGTCTGTAAAAAGGCTTCAAAAAACACCATGAGGGGTGCTCTGCACCTTTAATTAAGGATTTACATATTATTACCACCGATGATAAACTAGGTTAAATATATGCATGCCAGAGAAAAGAAAACTACATTAATTCATATTCATTAAAACAAATTAACAGACCAGATCTCCATGTGGCCAATAAACACCTTCCTGCCACTAAGTGCCTATAAATGCACCTTGTAAGGGACAGACTAGTTAACACACAAGCTTGTCTTTTCCCCCACACCTGAGATCTGGTCAATAACTGCTATGAATCAATCAAAGCAAAGCACAAAATCAAAGCTCTGTGTGTGTGTCTGTGTGTCTGTGTGTGCATGTGTGTGTGTGTGTGTGTGTGTGTGTGAGTTCCCTGAGGACAGAGCTGCACCATGCAGCCTCAGCTGACCTGAGCACTCGTGAGAGGGAGATCCCGTTTCTCCCCTGCCTCCCGCGTCCTTCTCCTGCTCCCGCCTGTGCATCCTGCTGCTCGCCTGCCCTGCTCCCAGACTCTTCCAATCCCTATGCTGGCAGGGAACGCGCAGGCAGGGCAGGAGGTGGCCTTGCAGGTGAAAGCAGATGACGCAGAATTCCCAGCCAGGATATTCCGTCACCAGCACTGGGATTTGCAGAGAGCCTGGCAAGACACGGCCGGGCTGCTGGAGCGGCTGATCCATTGGGAGGCCAAATGGGTCTCCCGGCCCTTCCGTGGGCTGTGGACCACTCTGTGGTCCTCTGTGCTCCACTATTGTGAAAGATAAAAAGGGATCTGCTAGCCGAAAAGGGTTAAGAATAAAATACAACCACAAATGCATAATAGAACACTTAAAACATGTGCTAGCAATGCGTATATACACACATACACAGACATACTTTATAAAATGCACATATACTAATGATGCAGTATGATGCACCATCTAATAAAACACATATTCTTGACACATTAGAAATAAGGTAATAAAATACAATGATATAAAATAAAATTCTGCAAGATTTCTTAACATCATGCAAGTATCCAATTTTTATTCCTCTCTAGAAGGAAAACTAACTTAGAGTTATCCCAGTTTCTTCCCTCCAGTGGCAGTTCCGCGCCTCCATCAGCCTGACACATGAGATCTGCTGGAGCCTCCAAAGCAGCAGGAGCAGCTCTTGGCTCCTGTGGGTGTCACAACCCTTCTGTGCTCGTGGCTGAGCTAAAATGGGACTTCTAGCCAAATGCCCTCTCCTTGCCCACCACTGATTCCCAGCGACTCCCAGTGCTCCACTGCTGGCGTTTTTAGGTGCAATGTGTGGTTTTTTAAAGCTTCCTATCTGTCACCCATGCCGTATAGCTGACATGTTTGGCTCCAGTACGCTCACACTGTAATCAAACCGTTAGCCTGGGGGAGGCATAACACATTAATGACTTTAGAAATGTTGGTTAAACTCCAGACCTGATCAAAGAGCCCCAAATTTATTGTCGTTCCTCTAATAGCCGTGTGGTAACCAAAATGAAATCAATTTGATGGAGATAATTAGGTTCCCATCTCCATCACCACACACTTAGTACAATTAGGTGGAATGAGCATCCCTTGCTAGCAATATGATACAACGAACACAGACTAAAATACGTTAATGCAGCCGGTCAGGAAAGGTTTATTGGAGCAATTTTTTTTAATTAGAAACCACTGATTCCCCACAATTAGAGTAATGTTAGAGGACACTGCCACATGCAACAGTCCTCCGTCATCCACCACCTGCACAGGCGAGTGTTTTCAGGGATGGTTTTTAGGTGCTCACCTGGAATGCTGGTAACGCAGTCTTAGCTCTCCTTCCACATCCTTGATCCTGTATTTCCAGCAGTGGGAAGGTGCCCATCCCAGCCCCCATGGCACATTAATGAGTGTCGCTGCTCCCTCCCTGCTGAGCCTTTTGGCCAGAGCGAGCAGGGCCAGCCTGAGGTGCAGGGACAGTGTTTTTATCCACTGAACTTGTTAAGTAACGGGAAAAGAGATTTGTTAACATACTCATCAATAACCACACAAACTGTGCCTGCTTCTAGTTTTCTGAAAAATACAGCACTGCATTTGTGCATCAGTATTCAGCTGATACTCATTTAATCTCTTCTGAATGCTTGACAACTTCAATAATCACGTGGATTTTAGCAGAAATGATTCCTTTCCAATGCAGACCTTCAGCTACACAATAACTGTTCCAAGCACTTTGAAACAGAGGCAAAGGTTTAAGTGACTTAGGAACCTAAGGCTGATTATCAGCCAAAGCTTTTGAAAACTGCACCCAAAGTTTCATTCTCCATCTTTTAAAGAAACAAGACCTTTTGTCACTGACCTTATCCTGTCACTTGGAAATAAAAGTCTTTGTATTTCCTTAGATTTTATAGTTCTATAAAATGTCAACATCTTAAAAGCCAGTTTTCCAGAAGGAAAAAATAGTTATTACAGTATTTCCATCCAATTTCTCTCTTCAGATTTTCAGAAAGACCCTTTACAGAACTGTGTTGCTTTGGGGTATTGCACACAAATTGGTAGGACATTTGATGCAGGTTTTCAAACAGCATCCTTAGATATCAAGACGGAAAGGATTTTATAGGATTTCACAGATGCAGGAAAAAGAGGCACGGAGAAGCTACTTACTCCAAATCAGGACTTGCCCCAAATCTATCTTCTATAATAAGAGTTGGGACCAAGCTCAGACCATTCTGGCAGCATGGCCAAGAACACAGAAAAGTTATGAAATCCAAAGACACCATATCTGCCTCAAGAACTTCCTACTGCTGGAGGCTGGGGCCGTGTTCTTGAGAAACACCCTCGCCTGCCTGTCCTGTTGTCAAACTCTTCTCTAGACCTCCATCAGTTAGTGCCAAACAAGCAGAAGAATAGGTGGAGCTTCTCTAGGCCCAATAAAGACATTTTATAATATCTTTAATGACATTAATGCCATAGAGCAGGACCAGATCAGGTATGTCTTTGGACTTTTTGTCTTATGATTCTTCAAATATTTGATTAGACCCTGCTAGATCTGACCTTGAGGCTGTTCTGTGACAGAAACAGGCAATAACCTCAAGCGAAAATTTAAAAGCAAAGTTTATGTGCAAGGCACTATACATATTTGCTATAAGTACATTAGGAGTAAGGGCTGTAAAATAATTAGACCTTGAAAAGGGGTCTAATAGATAGAAATCTCAGTGAAGAAACTACAGAATTATTCCAGTGCTTAATCACAGTCTCTGGCATTCTCAAAGGAAATACTTTGATGAATAAGCAGAGAAAATGATCAAAATTAATGTGTAATGAGCCCTGTGTTAATTGCACACTGTCCATTTAAATAGAAAAGGTATTAATGAAGCACACATCCTCAGACAGACCTTGGCTAGGCCTCTGTTTAAGTGTTATGCTTTCAGAAGAAATCATGGGACACGCTGAACTCTAACAAAAGGCCTCGTCTCTAATCTAAAAGAGAAATGTCCTTCACTGAGACGTGGCTTAAAACTGGCCATGCCAGCGAACCCGAACTGTTAGCACATTGTCAGCCAGTGGCTGGAAGCTGAGTATGAAATTACTTGAAATAGCACTTTCCTTGTAAAAATGTGTGCGTACTGCCACAAAACCTCCTCACCATCACCCCATTACCAGATTACACAGCACAGTCACACAAAGCTTCACAGCAGCGAGATGGAGAACAGGGAGCCCTCATCTCTCTGGCAGTGGGACAAGTCCATAGTGCTGGAGCTCTGGGAAGTCCTTTCTTAGCTGGCAGGCTATGAGTTTTGTGAGATACTCATCCTGTTGAGTGAAGGAGCTCCTGCCTGTGCACACATCCTACATGAACCTCACTGGAGTCAATGGGAGCTAAAAGCACAAGGCAAGTGAGGAGCACGTTCCTTCAACCAAGGGTGAGATTGCAGAGCTGTGCTATAATTAATGCTCCATTTTACTGAAATTTCTTAATCAAGGAGTTGTTATTTTCAGATGTCACCACTGGTTCTCTAATTAAACGCCATCACACCACACCCACACTGCAGCTTCAAGCTACACTGACAGCTTGGACTGGGGAGGCAGGGAGGACTTGGGATATAAAGCCCTCTGTGCAGTGCACCATGTTGTGGCATGGACATAGCAAACCCATCCCCTCAGTCTGCACTGCACTTGAAGCCGGTCTGGAGAAGCCTTCTTGAAAGACTCAGCCACCTAATGTTATTTGGCAAACAGCAAATAACAACAGCTGTCCAAACCCCTCCTCAGAAATACTTGGAGTCGCTGAGATGAAAAGGTAATATTATTGTTTATAAAGTATTTAAGGCACATCAGCCTGACGCACAGAACTCATTTCAAACAAATGAACAACCTTTGAAAACATTTTATGGACGTTATTTCCTCTCCAGCTGAACTTCATCTCTTAAATTTAGTCTTATGTTATGGTCTGATTATTCTCAGAAAGAATTAAATTGGAGGAGGGAAGAAATGAAGGTATTCCCTGGAAATCCTTTCATTTTATTAAAGCCTCTCTTATTGCTTGTGTTGTGTTTGTCCAAGCCACTTGTCAAGATTTCATTATCCCAATTTAAAACAGCAGCACTATGTCTAAATGTGGTTATGGCTGCAAATGAAGGTACTCTGCAGTATTCCCAGAGAGAGCAGAACATGCTGTTTTTCAGGGCTGAGCTCAGAGAAAATAGGCTATAGATATCATACACACTCATCCATCAAATATCACGCTACGAAGCAGCACTAATGTGCTGAAAGAGAATTTATAGCCCCAAAACATTAGTGAGTCAGATGAAAGTTACCCTTTTTAAGACAGAAGTGACCAACACTAATCAGTAGAGAAGTGATCAAACGTTATTGCTCATTAAGCACCAAGAGTGAGCCTGGTCCGCTACAAGATTCATTAACAGCAATGGCTTCCAAAGGAGAGCTCATGGAGACAGATGCAGTAAGAAACCAACCCCTATATGTCCTGGGACAACCGTCTCTGTCACCTCAGCTGCCAGCTGATGTTTCTGAGAACAAACAAAATCACAGAATCGCAGAATGGTTGGGTTTGGAAGGGACCTCTAGAGATCATCTAGTCCAACCCCCTGCTCCAGCAGGGACACCCAGAGTATGGGGCACAGGGTGGCATCCAAGTGGGTTTGGAAGATCTCCAGAGCAGGAGACTCCACAGCCTCTCTGGGCAGCCTGTTCCAGGGCTCTGTCACTCTCACAGAAAAGAAGTTCTTCCTCACATGGACATGGAACTGCCTGTGTTCCAGCTTCTACCCATTACCCCTTGTCCTGTCACTGGCCACCAGCAAGAAGAGTTTGGCCCCCTCCTCCCTACATTCATCCCTCAGGTTTTTGTACATATGGATCAGATCCCCTCTCAGCCTTCTCTTCTCCAGTCTAACCAGGCCCGGCTCGCTTAGTCTTCCCTCATGCGATCAGCAATCTGGGGAAATTAGTCTGGGGCTTCAAGGTGCCTAGAGAGCAAAGCCTGTCATGATGAGGATGACCTGAGGACTGGGCAGGGCGTCAGCCATGTTGGGGTGATGGCCACAGGTTGGGCCTGATCCGTGACAGTGACACCAGGGCTCCTGGGCCGACTTCTCTCCAGGGACTTTGCGAGGGACAAATGCTTGGACTGAACTGTCGGGCAAGAGCACCAAGCCCAGACCAAGTACAAACTGGGAGAGCTTCAAGCAAACAATGTCCATATAAAGCAGCAGGCTAAAATATTCCTTAGTGTGGAGTATTATCCATTCGCTCTTTCCTGTCTGAAAGCAGGGAAGGGAGTGACTCAGTCCTCCCTGGTACAAGCATTTCTAAGGCAGAAAAAGAGGAAGGGTTGCCATTAAAATCTCGGCCACTCGTATCCTGAACAGGCCCCAGCAGAGGCCTCATCCTCTCAAGGGATGAGAGGGAAGGGAGGTGCACACATTCCCACTGGGAACGAGCCAAGGTCACATCAATTAGACTTCAAAAGCGTAACCTTTAGAGAGCTGGGAAAAAGCTATTTACAATAAATGACTGCTTATGATCTATTAGCTTACATTTTTCTCTTTCCAGGAGCTTCGCATGATTTGCCAGTTAGAGAAGCATAAAATAAGCCTAATGACTATATTCCTAGTTTTCTAACATGTTTCTACGAAAGATCTCTAATCTAGAAAAAAATATATAATAGTCCAGGCTGACAGAGTACAGTGGCTGCCACTTAGTTTGAGACTAAGTTGTGCTAAACATAAACCCAACTCATAAAGAAAATAAGAAGATGAAGGGGGGTAAAAAGGAGATAATTATAGGCAGATATTTTGCTCTTTTTTGCTGCCTCCCTTATGCTGAGAAAACCGTGATAACTTCCTACCGTTCAGAACTAACAGTTTGCTGAATATATGTATTTTACTATAATGAAATGAGATAGATGTAAAAATACAAGTGTGAAAATGTAAAAATGGAAGTGTAAAAGTGTAAAAATACAAGACTTCTGGATTTTATTTTGAATTTTATTTTGTGACTTTGTGTTTCCTGAAGTCCTCCCAGACTTCACTCTTTGCTCTTCCGATACAACACGTTGAATTTACAGGTCCTGCCCCTGTAGTTAGTGGGCGCGTGGCGGGTTCATCTCCCACAGTGCTGGCGGCTGCAGAGCCCCGCGGCTGGGACAGGTTGGGCACTAACGCTCCTCTTCTAACAGTGGGGAGGGACAGGTGCCACCAGGGCAACATCCCACTGTCTTAGAGAGCAATTTGGGAAGGTGAATTCACCCTCTGGAGAGAGAGATCTCCAGATCTCCAGTCTCTGGCCATTGACTACATAGGGAGCCTGGGACCATCATGACACCGCTGTTTATGAAGGAGCTGGAGTTAGAGGAGCTGAGACCTGCTGCTGCCAACCCATACTGGACCTGCCTGGATGCCCCACAGGACAACTGCACAACCAGTTCCGGATAAGGAGCTCCTGGATGGGAAATCCAATGGAAGCACCTGCCGGGGACGTCCCAATGCTGGGGATGATGTGGAGCGTGCAGCGAAGGCCCAGTAGAAAGGCACTGGCAGCAAGGACTGCTGTTCTGCAGGTTACCCCATTGATTGCAGTGATCATTAAAGCAGGCATCGAATTAAGCTGCCGGGCTGCTGCCATGCTCAGCTGCGGCTCCTCTTGCTGCTGGCTGTACGTTTCGGAGCAGACCCTGCTCAGGGAATTACAGAGCCAGAGCTTGGCAGAGAAGGCAGCATGAGACAAAATTGGTCCATAGGTTTGCAGGACAAGGTTTAATGAACTCCTGGAGTCTGCAGAGGGTACCAGTGCCTTAGGTCCTGAACATGTTTGTTTATTGTTCCACCAGCTCGCTGTTAGTTAGAGTTTAGATGTGTTCTGGCCAACCAAAACAAGCTTTCTGAGGGCTTTTTTTTTTCATTCTAATTCAGGCAATTCTTTACTGGGATGTTGTTTGGGTACTAAACAGAGTCTTGGAAATATTCCCAAATCTTTAATCTTCCTCCAAAGTTCATGATGATTTTCACCTACGCATTGCTTTTATAAGTGTAGTTTGGACTATCTGAGTATATCCAAAATAGGCTTATATCCTTCCTGAGGGGAAAAGTAATAAATTTGGGTTGAAACTGTTTATTGGTTACTGTTTAGCTGGTTCAAACTGCTTATTGTTTAGCTGAAGGAATCAAATATTGTTTACAGCTACCTGTAAAAATAAAATAGTATCTCAAAGAAGCACAACTTTCCAGAAGTCACCTGTTGTATTTGCCAGCTATGCCAGTCAACACGCCATGCGGCTTTGGGGGGCAGCCTCCAAGAAACATTGCCCACTGGAAAACTGCTGAAAGACACAGCAAAGAGAAAGGCTTTGCGCCAAACTTGAATTAAAACCTAAATGAAAAGCAACGGGCATCTTCAGAAGGCTTCCCAAGTGCATCTGAGTGGCAAAAACAGCGTGATGTCTCCCCACGCAGAGCCACTGACCACAGGCCAGGGCGGAAGGCTGTTTCGTGATCTGCTCTGTCTTTAGTTGAACGGATACAAATGTGAGAGATGAAATCGCCAACGTGCAAACACTTCCCGTCTACGTCTTTAAAACAGCCAAGCTCTGCTTTGGTTATTATCTTTTCCCCAGTATTGTGCAGGGAAGGTTAATGCAGGAGGATCGGATGAGCCAGAGGGAGGGGAGTTCTGCTCTTCCAGCTAGTCCCTCTTCCATTACGGTCATTCACGGTTGTTTTAAGAGGCTCGTTTGGAAGCGTTTGTCAAGGGAAACACCAGCCCGGCCCTGCCAGGACGATGACGCTCCCTCACCGCGTCCTGCGAGCACGGGAGGGGGAAGCAGCCGGGTCCGGCCCCGCTCTCGACACAAAATCCCGTGCAGTTCGTGTTGCCCATCCGAGCATCTCGGCGTGCCCTCTGGTGGCCGTCCCTGCTCCTAACACCCTGCTGGGTGCCACCTCCCAGCCTGACGGAAGCACCTGCCGCCCACAGCTCTGCCCCTTTAAACGGAGGTGGTGACTTTTCCAGAGGAATTTCAGGAAGGGGAATAAAACGAGGGCGAGCGCGTCAGTGGAGCGGCGGGTCTCACGAGGGCGGGCAGAGCACCGAACTAGGGTGCACATCAAGCCCCATGTCTATCGCCCTGCACAACCCGAGTGTTTCCTTTGTGCTCCCCTAAGGTCCTTTCGCAACTTGATCTTGATTCATTCCTTGGAAAGTAGCAAAATAAAATTAAAAAAAAAAGGAAAGAGAAATGCAAAAAAATTAAGAAGTCAGTTTTGTGCGTGATTTGTTAAATTATGCAGCTCTAGGGGCAGTGTCAGAGATTTAGATTTCCTCATTTAAGGTATTTTAGATGTATGTTGAGTCCTCAACAAGAATTGTTTGTTTTTACAAAACAAGATCTTTCTCCTAAAAGAGCTAGGGAGCATACGGGCAGGATGCTGAAATCATCTCCCTGCAGAGCCATTCCTAATGAAGAGGAAAAGACATGTTTCCTTCCGAGAACGGGAAAGAGGATCTGTCTCTGCTCTCCGATAGCCCGTGCAAAGACCCTGACGTTCATCGAGCTACCTCAGTCTAAACTCTGAATAATCAAGAGGAGAGGGGTGTTCCGACAGGGAAACACGGTGCACCTGCACAGCAGGGTTCTTGCTCACAGCGCATCTCCATGTGGGTGAGAGCAGAGGGCCACTGCATGAGCACAGGTGTCCTGCCCATGGGTAGACAGGCATGCTTCCTTGTACAGTCATCCCTTTTCCAAAGAGACACGATCCCATCTGTCCTTCAGTTGTCCCTCTGCTTGGTACTGCACACGGATGCCACACAGGACCTCATGGCCCCACAGCCTCCAACCTCACCACCCCAGACCAAAGTCCAAATGCACCCCCGTGTTTCCACCACCCCTGCCCACCACAAAGACTTGGCCAGCAGGACCAGATCCAGGACTTGGGCATCTTGGCTGTCCTTGGGGAGAAAGGGTTGAACTCCAGCCACACCTGGAGGAATTTCCTAGCAATTGTTTGCAGAAAAAAAATCACTCCATGAGGGTCACTAAATAGTTTTCCCAAACCAAATTCTTTGGTAATTTATTTCGGTCAAAAATTGCACATTTGATGGATCTGCAGCCCAGGGCTACAGGACTGAGTCTCTGCTTTCACAGCACTCCCTGCAGCTCAGCTGGACTTCACTCATCAGCTCCTCTCACACGAGCAAGACGTTTGCATTTTGACACTGTTTGTTTCAACAAGAGCTCTGTGACTTGTTGGCAGGACTGCCTGTGTTTGGAGGTCATTTGTTCTGTTGCATCTGGAGGAGAGGAGATAACTTTAAATACTTGTAATCTGCTTATTAACAAAATGGATAAGGAGTAAGATACCATTTCTCCTATGGTTTCATACTTGTAAACTTCAGGAAAACAGGTTAGAGGAAAGATCAAAAGGATATTAACTAAGAATCAAGATCAAATTAAGCCGGATTAAAATAGCTGTACATGTTATCAAGTCTAACATGAGGCTTTGTTGCAAGGTGGTGTGGATGCCTAGAAAAATTAATCTTTTGCCTTCAGAATGGGGAGGGGAGAAAGCAAAGGAGGTCATTGGATGAGCAGCTCATTGATGGCATCACAGCAGTTGTTTCAGAAGAAGTCCAACAGGGCCTTGTTCACACGTTTGGCTTTACCTTTCTCTTTGCATTTACATTTTTCTTTCCTTTCTCTTCCCTTTGAGACGTAAAGACACTGGAGAGTAAAGAATGTTTTTCTTGGAGGAGGGATAAGGGAGTGGAAGGGGGCATCGGAGCAGGTGTGAATTCCTAGTGACGGAGCAGAAGTGCACTGCGTGTGAAAGGCGGAGCTGTAGATGTTTCATAGCAAAACCTCAGACAAGCTGTGGAGACTCTTAGACACACTTCACAGCTGCAGACCTGCTGAGGTCAACAGCACTGCATCGATGTATGGAGCTCGGAAGACCCGGAGCACACTTTGACACATAAGATCCCAGTGAAGTAGAGTACCTGAGAACATACATAACTTCCAGCATAAAAAACCCTACTCCCTCGTACCTGTCTGTCTGTACCCGCCGTTCCTGGTGGTAATCAGCCTGGATGGAGGGCTTCTGAAGTATTTTGATTTTGTGTTTCTAGAGCACTTAGCACAATGCTCATAGGAATTACCAACATACTTATTAGCTTGTTGAGTGTGGACCTTCAGACTGATGCTAGAACGGATGTTCATCCTTTCTGGCAAAGTCCCTTACACTGATAGGATGTGAAGCGTGGCCTCTATTATTCTGTTCTGTTCATTTCTTTCTCAGATTTTCCTTTTCTTCTTCTTCTCACTTCTTCATTTCCCTTATTGACTTAAGTCCCTCTCTTTTTTCTGCTCTTATCCACATTCTTGCTTTTTGTGCCCTCCCTTTTTCTCCTATTTTATTTTTTCTCCCACATTTTCTTCAGTCTCTTCAGCCCCCACAAGTTCCTAGCCTGATACTTCTGGGCAACCTCATATGCAAACACTATGAATTTTTTTTTTTTAATGAAATAAATCAAATCATTAAAATATTACTGGAAACATGCACATAAATGTGAAGGAGATAGAATCTAGTTGGGGTAAAAAACAGATACAGTATTAAAAAAAATGCAGCTACAGAGATGCAATGTCTGACGGTTGAAATGTGTGCAGAAATGACCTACAGAGGAAGTTCCTTCCACGCAAATTTTTGTATAACTTTGATAAGAAAAAGCAAAATCAGAAAAAAATCTAGGGCTGAAGTGAAGTCCTAAACACTAAACACAAAGCATCAAGATTTAAATGTGAGGAAATAAAGTTTAAATTATCGAATATGAAAGCCACCATGTAAATCCTTGAACACATTCTTACATATTCCTCTCTCTGGAAAGGGAGACAACAGAGGCCCTGGGCAAAGAACAAGTGCCATGGGCTCTAGAGATGGCACCTCGGAGGCCTGTTTCTTCCATCGGTCTGACACAAGAACATCTCCTAGGTGTTCAGCCTCTTTCCTCTTGTTTTCCCTCATCGGGTCTTTCCACCTCTTCGACCAAAGCAACTGACCAAGATAACTCCTTCCCTTCACAGTGCAGCTCCATTTCTCTCTCACATATGAGTTGAACTTCAGCTTCATTTCTTGCAGTGTCTGATACAGTGATTGCTGCTCAAGGGTCTTTTCCCTGTGTCGACAACAGCACGAGCAAAGGCTGTTGGTGAACACCATGTTCCCAGTCATCCATCCTCTGTTACCCCTTGTGAGGCCAGCCCGGATGCCCAGCAGGAGCATCTCTATGCATGAAAGCCTCTGCTCCGCTCCTGCTCCCCTCCAGCCAGAGGATCTCCAGGAACGCACCACCACTTCTCTCGTTCAGGGACAATTGTCACAATTCTCCCTAGTCGATTAACTTCATGTCATGCAAGATAAATGCTTCTGAGGTTTTGAGCCGCAATGTGTAAAAATGTGTGTTCAGTTATAGTTTCTGCATCGGCTATTCAAAAACACCCTGCTCTGCTCTGGGGAACAAGGAGCTCCTCAAGTATAGGAGAGATCCAGCTGCAACCCTACCCAGCATGCAGGCAGTTTCTCAGACACACAGCAGCAGTTGGAATGGTCAGGGTGCTATAAATACACACGCATTCATATTTGAGTTCTTCAGTCTTGCTCATAGTAATAGAATTTTTTTAATATATGTATATATTTGAAAGTGTATGAGCTCAGTCACTCAAATCAAGCAACTGGGACTCGCTGGGGATCTGTAACAAAGCAGATGTTAACCACAAGTGCAACATTTACATCATCCAGTTTTCTTAGAGCATCCTTAGCTAAACCTTCCATTTCCCTCAACTGTGGAAAAATATGCTGGAGCTCATACACCAGTGAAGAGATTTCTGCAAGGGGAACGACGAGCATCTGAAAGAACATATTTATGACATTAATCAGCAAATAGCTATATTTGAAATTGATGCAATGCAGCTTCGGTTCCCTAATTTTAAATGCCAAGTAGCTTTCTATAAATTGGAATGGAAAAACATCTTTGCTGTTTTCTTATGTTTCAGTAAACTACGCATCTGCACCCCAGAACTTTCCAGTACATTAATTCAGTAACAACATAAAGTGTACACAAAATTATGCAATCTTTTTCAAAAACAGGCACCTAAAATGAAGTTTTTAAATACATATTTGAGCATCTGATTTTCCAAACTTCTACCCAGGCATCGGAGGAAACGGAGCTGAGGGGAGTTCGGCACTTTTGGAAGTCACATCACTCAACCAAAGCATCCAGCTTTCTGACAGCCTTCTAATGCACCCAGCTTTCCCAAGCTTCAAAAACATGAAAGGCCAAAACAACATGGCCCACAATTATCCACACTGAAAAACAACCTTAATTAACGACGATAACGGCATTGCTCCCCCCTTGCCTGAAACTGCTGCTGAAAAATATGGATTTTCCTTCCTTCCTTCCTTCCCCTGCCTTCTGTCTGCTATTTAACCCTCGTACTTCAAATTTTTATCAGACTATCACCTTGATTTTAGCACTGTTTATTGCTATTGTTGCAGGGTGGTTTTGCTTATTTGCAGGGTTGCTGCCTTTGCTGTATGCTCAGTACATACAGGCTCAGAGGATGTATCGTTCCATTAAAATACTTTGCTTTAGTTTGGCATCTACATAGCGGTATTGTCAGTCAAACAGCAAAGATAAGGTTTAAAAATCAACAGGAAAATTCAGATTTTATCCACATGTAGTACTTAGAGAATATTAAAAATATATTAAATATACCTATGTGTAAATGTTAATTTGATGAAGTTCACTAGATGTTTAACACCCTTTTCACTGACTAATGATTTCTGAGAGCACAAAATACTGTATTTGTCTAAGACTGACACTGTTTATATCCTTAGGTGAATATATATAGTGCAACTTACACTACATATACATTTTATTTACTTATTAGGTCTCTTCTATGCCCTCACAGATGCGGAGGTCCCATTCTCATTTTGCAGGAAGTTGTAATGCTCCAATTCCAGCCTCTGCACAGAACCTTGAACCATCGTTCAGAAAATCTATCAGGGAACCAAACCGCTGCTGCGGGCACCTCCCGAGAGCATCCTGAGTATCCTCCTGAACCTCACCAGCCTCGTGCTCCAACATTGAGAAACTGCCTCCCTGAAAAAAAATCAACATTTTTCCTATGAGGGCACTGACAAGCAGCGTCCATGACCCATTTGCAAACACACTTCCCCAGTACGACAGCTTTTCCAGGCCCTGGCATATTTTGACCAGGATTTGCAGTCTGAATTAAATGGGATTTCTGCTGTAAAATCCTGTAAATTACTTGCATTCTGAAAACTGTGACCTGTGGGAATCAGAAAAGGTAACGACGCTACTTAAAATATCACAAGGCTGAGTAGTTTTTCAGTGACATGCTTTGGTCTCAGTGGAGCATTTAATACAAATTCCACACTGGTCTGGAGAGCACGTGGGGATGGCAGAGCCGATTCCTCCGCAGCACTTCTCAAAATTGGAGCACAGACATGCTGGAGAAATCACTTAGTTTTGCATGTTATATATTCAGTTTTAAAAATTAGGCCTCCGCACATATATCCATTGTAATGTTAGGGAGGATTTTAACATGTTAATATTTAACAGATTAATAAGAGTCTTTGTTAAGTACATGAAACATGCCATTAGATAATTTAGAGATGTTACAAGTACCACATGTTTAAGGCAATTGCAGAAGCCCAGACTTCATTTAAATGCCATATAAAGGGACTAAAAAAACCAAAAAGGTTGAGGGTTTATTTCAATCCAGTCCCCAGTTTAGTTTTACCACCTTTGGTCTTTCTGATCTATACCACCAGAAACACTACATAATAACACTGGCTTTTAAAGACCAGAAAGGGGTCATTAAAGGATCTCTAACTAAGTACAAGGAAAACATAGGATGTGTCCAGCAATGCCCTTAACTGATGGCTCCACAAGCAAAGTTCTACAAAACTTTTAGTACTTTGGGAAGAATATTTTTGAGAATACTCTAAACATGTACATTATATAACATCTGTGGTTTAGACTTCATTAAGAACAATCAACTTACATATTATGGAAGATTTTGGTTCATATACTTGTCAGGATGAGCAATTGCACCATGAAAGTCAGACTTAGGCTTCTTCCAAAAGAAGTGTGCCCATCACTTTGTCTCCAACAGCTGCAAACAAACTTTCTGAAGAGGGGAAAATGGACAGGCTGATCATTTGACAATCAAGAAGCTGAAACACAAAAACTATCAGCAATCCTAATGCAACACAGAAAAAACACAACTTGCAAGAAAACCATTTTTTGACTGTTTTAATGCATTTTGAATCATAATGAAGAAAAACATCTGTACATCTAAAAACAAATTAGCAGAATAATAAAAAGTGGTTCCACATAACTTATAAATTTTTTTCCAAAAAGGTGTTGTTCACAGATTTAGGCAACACATAAGATGTCTCACTCCAGATTTTTTCTGATTTTAACGTATATACAAAATTTATGAAAACTGATGTGCATTGCTCGAGAGAAAGAGACATAAAAGCTTGATTTTGCCCAGCGATGAATTTTCCGTGATATTCTGCAACAATACTGAAATAGAAACTGCAACTCTCCTCCATTTTATGAAATGTTGGACACCGTTCAGTGCTGAAGAGCTCTCTTTAGAGCACTTAAAGCCAGGAAATGTTTTCCGTATGTTTAGTCAATGTAACATCGTTCGCTATCACAGCTCACATGTGATCTGCCTCGAGGGGAATGATGGCCTCAGTTCACACTTCCATACAGTCTATAAAGTTAAGCTAAGAGATACTTTAGTATTTAGCTGATTAAGCATTAGCCTGCTCATAAGAACGTGGCTCTAGCACCTTCATTGATTTTCCCCCTGCTCAAGTGAAAGCCAGTCCTGGTGCCAGAGGTTGGTCCCTCTGGTGATATGAGAGGTCTGCAGTAATGACTAAACTGCATAAACTCTAGTGGTCCTGTGTGACATGAGTATTTGAGCAGCTCAAGAATTTAGCGGAGTGGGACCAAAACCAGCGACCGTTCCCACACCTCAGATAACCAAGGGGCTGATCTTTCCTTGAGATACAGGGCACAGGCCACCCTGAAGAAACTGCTTCTACTGGCTGAAGACACTTCTCTTGTCTTTAAACAGCAGCAACCTGCGCTCAGTTCTCTTTCAAATACTAAAAGTGAGCCTTTTTCTCCTAAAGAATAAAACCTGCAACCCAATGTTAAATGCTTTTTTTAACCATGTTGTTAAAAAAAGTGGAAGAAAAAAGGTGAAAATAAATTTTAATGGTAACCATTAAGTATTCTGATAACAGCAGCTGCTTTCCCCAACCGCACTAGTTTTCGTACTGAAATGATTTTGAAATGCTAGTTTATCTATCTTTTGCCTCAAAAACAAAACCAAAAAGGGATATAGCATCGCACTACTATAACAATCTGTGCCATGAAGATGCCACATATGCTCTCTATTAAATTCCTTGGTCCTCTCATCTTTCTCTGTGTCATGCTCCAAAATCCTTCCGCGCCCCCATTTTCCCCACAATGACTCCCTGATGCATTTGCTCTCCCATTCCACTCCTCACCTTGACATATCAGTTAATCTGGTTCACACATCAGCCTTACTGTAACTATGAGCACTGCTGCAGAGGACCTGAGCACAACTGCAGCTTCACACAGCAACAACAACATGATTACAAGTCCCTAATACTTTTTATCTTATGGTAACCCACTTTTAAACTCTATGAATCCTATTATTAGAATTGTTATTAGAGCACACCCTTGGATTACTCTAACCCTTCATCTTATCCTGTGATATGTCAGACAGTTGGGGCAGTATTCCCTTTGGGTAAAAGGAGGTGTCTGTCTGAGGCAGCTTTCTGTTCTTGCAGAAGATGTCAGCTGCCACTTGCATTTACTTATACAATCAACAGCTGTGGTGTAACACCATGCTGCCAGTGCAAAACCACCTAAAACACAGTGAGGAGCAAAACCAGAGCAATATCATTTGAGAGAAAGAAGGGAAACCGACGCAATTATCCCCTTTTGGTACAGAACAGGGACTGCAGCAGCCCCAGCCATGGCTGGGAACACAAAGGTGACAGATGATGTTTACTTATCGTATTGCTCCATTAGCTTTAAGTGTTAATTATCTTAAAGATCACATTTAGTATGATTGTCTTTCCTCTCATGTTAGAGACAGTACTTCTGCCAGAGACCAAAAGTGCTTTCTTTCTAGGCTATAGAGATTCAATGCATCTTGACTAACATTCATTTTTGAGGTAGTACTCATTTGCTTTGTATTGCTGGCTCAAAATAAAAAGTAGGGAAAGTGAGCACAGCTTAAAATATGCTCACTGTAGGTATATAAAAATAAACAAAAACAGCAAAAAAAAATCCCAAAAAAACATGATTTCATTTCTTGGTAACTACCATAAAGAAGCAAATCCTTCTTTTAAAGGTCAACTCACATTCACTAAAGTTAAACTTTCATAAATGGTTTATAACAATAGCTATAAACTAAAGTGCTTCAAAACTTGCTTGACAATTTCAGTGATAAGAAATATGATATTCAGAATTTTTGCTAGTGTGAAATGTCATGAGATTAGAATCAGCTTTATATAAGGGCAGAATGATTTTTTGTTTTCAAAAGTAAAAAAAGCATCCTGAATTCATGTGGCATTCTATACTCATTACATAGGTTGTTTGTATTTTCCTTCTCAATCTAGTATTTACTCAGTAACTAGAATAAAAATGGAGTTAAGTTGCTCAATACTGCAGCACTAAAAAAAAAATTCCAAACAGATGCAAACAGAAAAATGTTTACAATCACACAACTAATGAAATTCACACTTCATTTCAAACTTTCAGCCCTGCAGATTCTTCTCAACACAAGGCAGATATGTAGAGTCATGGAAAAAAATGTAACAGACTGCTATATAATATCTACAATAACTATGTAACTTTCACATTTATGTCACAAATTTAATGCCCTACTGTTTATCTAATAAATGCTAAATAACTTATGAACATTTATGTGCTCTATGCAACGGTGAACTTATTGACCAGTGAATGCCAAAATATAAAAGTTCATACACAAGACAAACTATTAAAAAAAAAATCACATTTTCTGTACAATTCATGCAAACTGTGCACAATGTGGTAACAAGAACATTTGCAAAACTCTCCATTTAAGGATGAGCCTTTACAGCCAGAGCAGACCAGTATTCAGAAAAGTCTGCAAAAGTGAAAAAGTCCATGGCAACACAAAATGCAAAAATACTTCCAGCATTTCATTTTTCTTGTAACAAAGCAGGGATGTTGATGTTCCAGCCAATAGCCTGACGATCAAACCCACACGTAAACAGGTTGCATATTGGATGGTCCTCACTCCATGCAGAGCAGCACACCATTCTTCTGTGGCCCTGGAACAGTTTGGGAGATACTCATATTATTTCAGGTATATCAGGAAAATGTTTTATGTCAATAAATTAACATGGACTGCAGATTGTTGTTGTTATTACATACTGAGAATTTATATTATTTATATTTTGCTAAGGCTTGACACCCATTCCAAATAAATTTTACATTCAAAAACTTTACTAACACTCAAGTTATTTTTACAAATGGTACTTGGAAATTCTAAACAGCTTAGTTTCACCTACAAGCAAGATCTTTATGACTAAAATACTCGTTACTATCAGCACTGAGTTCATAATCACAGAAGCATCCAACTAGCTTATCAAAATTTCAAAAGTTTTTCCAGTTATGTCTATTAGTTACCATTTTGCTTATACACATCAGTTGAATTTTGATTTTAGCATTTTCATATACAGAATGAATCCTAAAATAAGGTGCTAATTGCTGGAAGCTACTTGCAGGATAAAGTGTTGATTTCTTTGTTCGCTATATTCATAATATAGAAAGAATAATAACGCAGCAGAGGGATTATCCCATTACTGAGGAAAAGCAGTGCAGAAGAAAGTGCATAGAAGCATAAAAAAAGAGGAAAAATAAATCCCTCACCCACACCCACCTAAGTGACACCATTATCTAATCAACTTCACTTATTCACTGATTCATTCCCCAAGTGGTTTTTCAGTATGCAAAGTAGCACAACTGTGCAAATCTTTGGCATGAAAAGGAGGAGGGATGATTTGGGACTTGCTCCCAAATACCAAATATTTTTTGTGTAAACATGGAGAAGGGGAGTGGAAGCTATCTCAGCATCACATGAAGGTGCGCTGGAAATGCCTTAAAAAAAAAAACCAAACAAACAAAACAACCACACAACAAAACACCAAACCCCTCTTTTTAAAAGAGACAAATGTTAAATCCCAGCATGTTACTTTCCTGACAATATTTACACCAAAATTCACAATGGTATATTCAGCCATTTCTCCAGACAAGCTTCTTTCAGCATTTTTCAGATTTTTCAACCATAGCTTAAACCCTAGTTTCAACCTTGAATGAAAGAAGAATAGATATAGTTTAAGGGAAGAAATTTTCCACTACCTGTCTGTTACTGCGAGGGAGGCGCGCTAACCGCACTCCTGACATGTCGAATAACCTAACCTGTCGGTTGTCGTGTGGAAGGGCAATGATTCTTTGGCCAACACATACATTAATCCTGGAGAGAAGACACAAAAGAAGGTTATGTAGAAAACAGTGAGTCTGGCAAATAGCTTTTGACAGTACTAGTGTAAGTGATATAGACATTTTTTTCAAGGTAAAATTCGTGAGTGAAATGAAGTATTTTAAATCACGTGTTTTCTGTAGAACCACATGCTCAAACAGGCTTAACTTTTACAGGCTTAACACATACACAAGTCTCAGAAAAGCAATAGGATGCATCTACTAAAAATGCATTAAACATGTAGTTTATGAAACAAGTTCAGAGCTTTTTAAAAATCTAATAAATTTCACTGTACAACCTTAGTCACCAAATTAAATTTCTATTCAGTGAATTAAGACTAGAAAATGTTAACTAGACACCTGCTTACCTGTTCACTGCAGAGTCTGTACGGATAGTTGCAATAGGAGACCTCATGTTTTTCAAGTCCCAAACTTTTACAGTACGGTCATCACTTCCAGAAACAACATTGTCTCCCACGGTGAAAACTGCTGATGTCACAGTGCTAAACATTTGGGAAGAAAAATAAGGTCAAGCTCTAAAAATCTTCATTAAACTGGCATCCAATTTAAAGTTCTGAATACATAGCTAAATATGCACACAGCCAGGCACTTAGCCAGAGCTGCAAGAACAAGTCTTCTAGCAGTCACTCTCAGTCTACTAATTTCTAACATTGCTATTCTCCAAATATCTAAAGCCTAACACTCAGATAAGAAAATCTGCAAGTTGTCTTAACAAGTAGCATGAGTAGCCAGACAAAGAGACTCCCAAGAAACTTCCTGGTGATTTAAAGTGCAACCTGCTACTCAGGAAAGACTAAACAAAAAATTTTGTTACAGGAAGAGTGTACTGTTCCATGTGATAGAATAATTCTCATGATGAGGAGACAAGGTTTTCTTTAAATCCATTTTTACATTTTATGTATTGTTTCCTATTAAGCCATTGAAGTTTCTGTATCATGCTTGCTTTAGTACTTCATAAGTCCTCAATTCAGAAAAAACACACCTTTGTTTTCTGCATACGTGATGTACTAGCAAAGCATCTTCATCTCTCGCCAAGATCATTAAAAAGGCTTCTCACCTCTGTTTCTGCAGATTTGATTTAATGACCTATGTTGTAACTTGGGTCATGCACATCAATTAGAATTACTGAATTCTAAGAAATTAAAGTTGTCAGTTGTTACTGTCACTTTGGTTGTTTGCAAAAATTTGAATTCATGTCCTATCCAAGCTGCTGATTGAGATTAGCACTAGCCAGGTCACAACGGACCACTTTACGCAACCCTCTTAATTTAAACTGACATCAAATTAAGTTTTAATTAGGATGAGGGCCCCCTTTATTCATGATACCAATTTTCCTAATGCTTTATTAGAGCACAGCTTAGCCACTAGGGAGATGATTATAATGTGAACCAAAGGTCTTTTCCTAATCTTCTCAACTTTATGAATCTGAAGTCAAAAAGTTAAAATCTATGATGAAAGCCACAACTGACGACTCTCTCATTAGGCACCTTAACATTTGGGTAGCTCCATCACTTCACTTGGCACATACCAAGAGCACTTCCCTTCCACCCACCTATCCTCCATGAAACTTACTAACAAATGCAACTCTCTCCACTAGTTCTTTATCCAGGTTGCAAAATGCTCAAACTGGAAAGACTCAAGAACACCAACTTTGTGCTAAAGTTTTCATATTTAGATCCATTTGAAAGAGAGTTTTCCAAAGTTAAGTTATATTCTGCTTGTACTTCAAGCAAACAGTTCACAAAACAGATGTGTCTAATGTTACTGGTGACAATACCAACAAAAAAACCCCTTACACTTAACTTTCTGACTTGCACTGAACTTGGCAATGATGTAACATTTGAAATAACACTCTCTAGAAGTTTAAAATATATAGGAATTGAATAACCAACTTTAACACACATTGTGAGACTTTCCTGGACACTTTAGCAGAAGGAATCCAAGACAGAGGAAAAAGAGAAATTAACAGATAGCATTCTGCTAAAAACATCCACTTAGTAGCATACTGCTACTAACAAAGATCTGATTTGTCTTTCCATCATATATTTTATTCCAAATACAGTTGTAACATGCTATGATACTGTCTCAAAATAATCCCAGGTTCAAATGCTCTTTTTCCTCCACAACTTGGAAAACAGTTTTAGAACTTATTCAATCTCATTCTGGTTCCTCTTTACCGCTTGTCAGTGTCAAACATAGTCAGGATTCTCTGACCACCTACAATTCCCACATTCTTCAATTTATCACATTTTGAATGAAAATATTCAAAAGTACTGCTGTGCAAACAGAATGCAAATTCGACCTTTCCTGCTCCTATTTATAACAGGAAAAGATTTTTCAAAAGAAAAGTATTTCCTTTGCTGTATTTATTTTCAATTAGCTATGAATTTTGATATTACTTCATGTATCTATAAACTTTTTCCAAATTTAACTGGACAAATGACAGCAAGTCAGAAGACAGACAGCTAGACCATTTTCAGTGACATCTTTAGAAGAAGTTTTTTAGTCCTACTGGCTACCTACTGCCTCTACAGTTCACAATTGTAAGGTTCTGCAGTTTAGAATTTGCACTGATTACACGCTCATGTGACCAAAAAAAATTATGTGTAACACACTCAGTTAATATCTAAACAAACAGATATACAGTTCAAGGATGTGTGCAACGACCATCACTGGCTTAAAGAAAAAAAAAAAACCACATGATCAAATGCTGTCCTCATCCCTTCTCTTATGCATTACAAGTCATACTTTGCCTCTTGTGCTATTCCAGTTTAAGACTTCTCTCAAGGTGGGAGAGATGAATCTCACCAAGTTTTAAAGACACCTTTTTTCTTTTTTTTTTTTTTTTTTTAATTAAGAGAAAACAGCAACAGAAAGAAAATCCACTTTCTACTCAGGTACTAAAACAAGATTTCAGCCCAAGTGAAGGAAGAAGGGAGAAAATATTTGTCAGAGCAGCCAATATACAAATACTCTTTCAAAAACACTCCCTTCCTAAATCCATCACAAAAATTAAAAGACTTTTTGCTATTTTTATTTTCTATTGACACTAGTCTTCAATCTGTCTTAGGCAAGCTACAATGGTAGTTAACACCCCCTTGGCTAAATTAATAAGTGTCAACAAAAGATCATCAGACCCTGTGCTAATGGAATGCTAGAAGGCATTAGGCTTTTAATAACTCAAAAAGATGACAGGTATTGTAGGATATTAAAAAAAAAAAATCTGCAGAGAGGAAGCAGTCTTATGACACTTTACACTGCAGCTCCCAGGGGGAGCTTGGTGTGCTACTACCATCCTCCCGAAAAGCTTCAGACTCCGCCGGATCCAGGAAAACTCATTTATCTTGTCGCGGGGAGCAGCGGAGCGAGCGCTTCCAGCTGACAGCGCGGCACTTGCTCACCACACACCAGTGCCCGATCTGGAACAACCTGCTCCCTCCGTGGGTCTCAATCAACGGCGAGACGGTAACGCTCGCACTCCTCATTAGGCCGAACAGCTGTCTCCCCAGTCACACTGAGACACGAAACTGCTTTGCATAACAATCTGCCCAAGTTTCGCACATGGGGGAAAAAAATGATGTTGGAAATGTTGGACCGTGAAATGCTGATGCAGAACACTTTTTGGCACTCCATCAAGAAAAAGTTAACACTGCTCTTGCCACTTTGATAGGCAGCTTATACCGAGATTTGCCGTTAAAGGCGTACAAACGCAGAAAGGCATTTGTTTGTGAGCACTAACACGCGTGTCGGGCTAGGTTCAGAAAAAATAAACTAAAATAGAACAATCAGAAAAATATATTCAAACCTAAGCACAGTTAAACAGCAACATTTTAGGGCTTGCATGTGTCTCATTTTAAATAATTACAATATTTTGTCTAACCTAAAGGCAGGTGTCACTGGTACAGTCTTTTCTACTCAGTGGGTGACTGTCTTAGAAAAGCAAAGTTCATCTCCACCAAGAAGGGTCTGTACCCAGGGGTAAAACAGGCTAGGAAGACAGGATGTAGTTTTAAACAGCTCCAAGATCGGGATAACGTACTGCTCATATGGCCATAAGACCAGCAATTAAAGAGCCCACCAGCAACTCCGTATCTGGTTGCGTATTATGAGTCTGGAAAGAACTACGTGCACAATTTTGCAAGGCTTTTTTGTAGCTTTAGCCTCATCTTTCCAAAGAGCTCTTCCTCCAACTTGAAAAATGCTAAGAACTATAAAAGAATTAATATACAAAAAGAAGAAAAAGAAGAAAAAAATCTATTCTGAGAAAAATAAATCACTGAAGAAAATAATTTTTTAGGGTTTAAATCAAAGTCTATACTAGAAACATGCCTTGTGACATGTTTCATGATATCTAGAGAAAAAAAGCTCACTCTCCTCCTCTCTAAAGTTGCCTTAAAATAACAGAATGATAAAGAATTGAAAACAATCACCAATTCTTATGCAAATTACTAGGTTGGAGGTTAATAAATTATTTAAAGTACAGATATCTTTAAATCTGCCAAGTTACATTTACAATGGGACTAAAAAGTCCATTTTTGAACATGGGCAGAAGTATGAAAATATATATATACACACACTAGTTCCAGAACTTAAACTCTCAGCCATTGTCTTTGTTTAAACTGTGCAAAGAATATGCCACATGAAAACATAACATTGGAACAACAACGTTTGCAATGCAAGTCTGGGGCCATTTCCAGACAACCTGCAAAAGACAATAAAAAGAGCAAAAACACCCTACAGACCCATAGGAAACTGAACAATGTAAGACTATTAACTGTAACAAAGTCACGCAATGTTTCAATACAAAAGTTTTGCACTGCTTCTTACAGGAGTTGGACTCCTGTAGGAGTCCACTTATGGGGAAGGCTTCAGAAGGTTTCCTTTGAGTAGAAACAACAGAAAAGGGGCAGACAAAGCATCACTGCTGGTATTAAAAGCTGAAGTAGGAACTGGAGTATTTTAAGAAGAAGAGATGGTTTAAATGGGCTGTACCCTACTGACAGCAGTTGAACTTGTGACATTTAGTCTGGCCTTCAATGAGTCCCCTTCACAGCATACAAGTTCAAGCCTTTCATTAAAAGTTCACTCTGGAACTAAACTGAGATGCACTTTAACTTCCCCCAAGAAAATGTGGCTGAGCTCTCCAGTAATCATAATATCTAACAGTGACTTTGTTACACTGAGGATATCTGCAGTAATTCTTCTTCCCAAAAGGGGTGTCCAATGTCTTGGTTGATGGAAAAATATATTTTTTTTACCCAATTATTTGGTCTTTCTTACTTACTAGCTCTTTATTTTACTTACAAGCACAAATCAGAGTATGAGAATTAAACCTTACAAATAGAGGTTCTATGAATGCCTATTGAGCTAGGCAAACCTGAGCATCCAGAAAACCAACCCAATCACTAGCCCCTTGATGCTGAACACTATTTTGACAAAAATTCTCAATTCATCAAATATCAGAATTCAGGCATGCATCTTAACCCTGCTTAGGTATTTTTACATTATCTTAATTCAGACTTTCCAATGAACAAATGAATTAATTTTCTCTAACTTCTAAAGAATAAAAAAGGCTAACATAGGAGATTAAAAAAAAGAGGAGGGAGAGACTACATCATCATAATCTATGTTTCCGTTTCCTTATGAAACAAAGAAATTCAGTATTACAGAAGACAAAACAAAATCCAGCACACAGAGTTTGTAGGCAGGCAGACTTGGACTTGGGAAGCACAACCAATTTCAAGGGGAAGTTTACTACTAACCACCAGGCTGAGAGGTTTAGGGGATTTACCAGGGGCTATGCTGAACTCCTTATCACTGGGAGAACCTAATTCTACCAAAATTACCTTGCAATTCACAACAGGCACCAATGGAAGAGGCAGACCATCCATCACAGATCCCTTCTGCCTTTACTGCACAATGTCTCTTCTCTTTGGCTAGGCCACAGCTGTCATGTAACTAGACTATATAGGTTTGCTTTTCATAAAGCAAGCAGTTATGTGCTCAGAATATCAAAAGGAAGTGACTTCTTAGCCGTTCACATAAAATACAAATAATATCTCATAGTTAGGACACATATTTTGACAGAGTATCACTTTTACGGTACAAGGCAATGCACAGTAATTGCTTTCCATTTTTCTAAGTCAATTATATTTATAAAAAGCACACTGTGTATATAATGAGATACCTCAATCCCACAACATATCAGCATCATTACATTGTATTTTCACAAGATATTGTGCTATTTTGACTAAATCTTAAATCTAATTTGTTAAAGATACTAAAAAAGCTGAAATTATGCAATTCAACTATGTCCTCAGTGCACAAACAGATCCAAAGCATCACTCTGCAGTGAACAAAACTCGAGTTTATCAGTAGGTCTAAAGCTTTCCTCCCTCACATTTCAGATCCTCGAAAGTCTTCTGGGTACCAGGAATCGTAAGCCAGAAGCGGGAGTTTAAGAGACAGGAGCAGAATGTGAGCCCTCCAGCTTCACTGCTAGATTCCCACAGATGTGTAGTGCCCCATTTGCGAGAGGCCTCGGTCGGTTTTGCTTGGTGCTGTTGAACAGGGAATGTCCCCAAGGAGAGGCCCGGCTGGTGACAGAGCTGGGCTGCCACCTGCTGGAGCGGCGCTCACATCCGCGTCCAGAGCCTGGAGACGCAGAGCCCCACAGGGACCTGCTCTGCCCCACAGGGCATGAACAGGGAAACGTGAATGCGCAGCCTTACTGGGGCTCTGAGGAGGTTTCAGTCCCGACCAGAACAAAAAGGACTGTCAGTGTGAGGAAAAATAAATTAATAAACCTTTTACAATAACATCCTCCAGCTCTCAGCCTCTGAAACAGTTTGCATCATCCACATCACATTTTTGTTTGCATCACTTCGTAAAGTCTCTCAGGTCACCTTTGATCTTTCACATGTTTTTTTAAACCTTATATGCTGCATCAGTGTGACCGAGATTGGGAAGACCTGTGTAGGCAGAACTGCTACAAGAAGAAACACAAGCTCCTTGGGCTGTAGTGCAATACATTTGCTGGCGTCATTACTGAGAAGATCCGTCTCCAGTGGGCCGGGTTCATCTGGTTGAAATATACAGGAAAACAGCAGCCACTCTAGTCATATCTGCTACTGGTGGTAGGAAGCTGTTAAAACTTGGGGTTAACAAGTTTAAATCACTAGGACCAATTATTGCAACACTGAGTTTACAGAACTGTTTTTACGCATTTACAAAACAGTGACAGCTTGGGAGGTTATCCAAAAATAAACAAATAAATAAACATTTTTTTTTCTGGTAGGTCACACTTCTGCCTTGCTTTCTGTTTTATTTCCAAATACAGATTTTTTTCAAGCTAGAACAGAGGATGCATCAACAGACAACCCCAACATGGTGTGCTGTCTCTTAGGTAGCAAACTTAAAGGTAAATCCCTCCTCGCTCATCAGTGCTGAAGGATCTGCTGCCTCTCCTCCACCACTGAGCTCAGTACTTTGTGTGTTTTCCAGTAAGCAGCTACATTTTTTTTTTTTTTCTGAATACTGTTTAATGCGAAAACCAGCAAAATATTTTTAAATTCTTCTCAATAATAGTAACAGGCCAAAAACATGGAATCCTTCAGTGGAGGAATCCTTCTGTAAAATGTTGAGCTCCAGCTTGATTTTTTTTTTTTTCAGTAATATCCTGAATTCTGAACTTCCAAGACAGAACTGATGTTTCAACAAAGCATCAGCCGAATTATCTTAGATGTTAATAGCAGTCAGTTTGGGGACTCCTAAAACTTGGAATAGTCTATGCCAACACCAAAAACTAAGAGCATTCAAAGAGAAAACTAAAAAGATAAAACAGTCAAACGTAAACCAAAACAGTTAAAAGCTTAACAACATAAGAACAATGTTGTTCCAGGTCTATTCCATAAAAAATAAATCCTGATAATTCAGAGATCTCAGTGATAGGCCTTGAAATACCAGCTAGCATCCATTATGCACTATCATCCCACAGCAACATCTTTGCATCTCAACATATACAGGAAGACACTAATGTCAACTTTTTTTTTTTTTTTTTTTTTTTTTTTTTTTTTTTCCCCCAAAACATGTTCTAAGACAAAGCAAAGAGTCAGGAAAGGGAAAAAAAACTACATACCAACAGACAAAAACTCCTAACTTTGCAAAATCCTTCTGTCAACAGGAGACAGAACAGCAGGAAGATAACAAGAAAATTCTAGGACAGAAAGCATTAAATTAAGTTGACTTTTCTATCACCAAAAGACAGCTATTTATAGGGGATCATTGCCATATATCAAATATTTATCTGGCTGGAAATTCTTGAGGGGGAAGAGTGGATTTTTTTAAAGACTTTTTAATTCAGATAAAGTTTACACCAAATAGATGAGAAAGTGAGAAAAGAGATAATGCAATATGGTCATAAGGCAAACTATACATGTGAACAAAAAATGCAAGTAAATGGCTGTTTTCCTTTGTTGTCAACTAGAACTCACAATCACCCTTCCCTCAGAAGATGACATTCAGTTTCTTGAAGAGTCAAACTCAAACATCAGAAGTTATGAACTTCCTTCAGTGATATGCTTCAAAGTTATTCCTGCACTTTCTATATATCTAAGCTCTGATAAACAGTAAGTTAACTTGACAACATATCACGACTACATTTGTCTATATTCAACAGCAGCCAGTGTAACATCAGGAAGTCCAAACTAGTAACTAAAAGCATTACATCAAAAAGACTGTTGCTTTGATAGAAAGTAGAGCTCAGTGTCCTTTTTTTTGATACAAATTAGAAACTCTTTAAAGTTTATTCTGCTTTTTATTTCAAAAAAAAAAAAAAAGTAATTCACCCTGAATATCATGACAAGCAAAGGGAATGTTTCACCAGCTTCACTACCGCAACGCCCCTAAGCTGCAGACATAACCAGTAGTAGAAAATAACCTTCATATCTTAAATTTTAATAGTAAGGAGTTTTATCTAGACTTACCATATAAGCAACATCACACCAAGAGCCCTTGCTATTACTTTAGAAATTAAGTACTACTGTGTTATATTTGAAGAACAACAGTTACGGTCTTCTATAAAAATCACTCTCATAAAATAGGGGAATTGACTTAGTACCCCAAAAAGAGCAAGGGAACAGTTTTGTTCAGACTAGCAATTAAATATATTTATATTAAAAAAAAAACAAAACAAACCAAAACTATGAAACAACTGTCACTTACTCTGTGTGGCCCTGAAAGACATTCACAGAATGGATAGAAGGATCTCGGAAATCCCACAGACGGAAGGTTGTATCACGAGATGATGTCACCACAAGACGCTGGGTGGGATGTGTACAACAATGTGTTAGCTCTTGGTCATGTCCTACAACCACAGATGGAAACACATAAGGTAATGAAGTAAGACTTTTCATATCCACATATATTTGGAATGAAATGCTGATAAGACAAGTTTTTTATTGTTTTTTAAAAATAAATTGTAAAAGAGCAATAAAAAAATCACTCTGAATTCTATCATTACTGTTGTCACACAAAGCAAAAATTATATTTAACAGCAAAATACACTATTATTTATTTCAAATAATCAAGTGGCTGTAGTTTATTGCTACTTAATATAGCAATAGTACAGCAAAGGCCAAAGTGTCCTGACACATCACATATTCCGAAGAACAAAAATTCATACTCAGAACATTCCCATGGTTGGGATCTTAGAAACCACTACGGCACTGAGCAGCAGCGTAAAAGCCTTGTGCCTGCTCCTCTTCTACTCCAGAGGGGCAACTGACTCTCCTCAGTGTTTCAGTACTGGCAAATAATCTCCCCATGTAAAATAAATCAGCAGTATTCCCTTTCTGTGAGTGAAGGGATACCTGTGAGAGAATGGACAAGTTCAGAAGTCTCTACATCATACAGATTTGCTGTCCTGTCCCAAGAAGCCGTCACAGCTTGTTTCCCTCCAACGAGCCAGTCAGCTGCTATGACCACCCCTTGATGGCTTTTGAGTGAAGTTAATGGGACTCTGATGGTGGGACAGTCACTAGAACCATCTCCATCTCCATCAGGTTCATCTTTATCTGAGAACTCAATTTCATCTTCTCCTGACACCTGCTGTAAAATTCAAGAGAAAAAATATTAACAAATAGAAAGCAGTGTCTATAAATTATATAGAACAATACTTCCCCACTCCCTTAATCTAAACCTGGGTAATTTAATTCTGTAGAATCTAATCTCTTTAGGCATGCACTATGAAGTATTATCACAGAACAGACTTTTATGCTAGAGCTAGAAAGTTTTGAATTTTTTTTCAAAAAAGGATGCATTTAAACCACATTAAGTCACTTACCCATATTATCCCTTCAATTGTTTACCCAGTCTTTGTATATTCACCATTCTGCACTACTCCTGAGCTTCCTATTGAGTACACATATTGAGTACATATATTTTCCTTTAAATTTGTAAAGGCAGGACATGGCCAACATGTTGCTGATCATCTTTAATCTTTGAGAAGACAATCTTTCATAGTCATACTTTATACTTTAGAGTGAAAATCATATGACATCAAGATTTGTCTGCTGGCCAAAAGATCAGCACTATCTGACAGAAAGGATAAATTATTTTCCTACACCAGGATGTATCAACCTCTAAACCTTACCTCTCCCTAACGCAACTTCTTTTTAATATATTTCTTTTTCACTTTTTTTTCCCTGTGTGAAAAAGATAACATTTGTACTATTCTTTCAATATAGAAATGCTGAATCAAATCAACTGCATCAAACACTTTCTAGTTTTCAGTCAAGAGTCTGACCATATCTCACACCATACGCTCGTCTCTCATCCCTACTCGGCTTACTGAGAAGTTTAAGCTATAAGCTACGTTGATGCTCCAAATTTAATGCAAATAATTCGAGTCAAATACAGAATTTGACAGTCTACATTAAACACTGACTGAATAAGTGTCTAAGGACAAAAACGTCCAATAGGATGATATGAGGTAGGGTGAGCATAGTAAGGATAAATTAGAAATCCAATTTAGTGATTTAATCAAGCAGATGTCAAAGGCATGAATCTCTACCATCAGTTTTCATCCATGGCAACTATAAACAATGTATGCCTCAAAAGTTAAACTACCAGAATTTACGTAATTTAAAAAGAATTCACTATTCTTAAGATCTGGATTATTACAAACAAGTTGCACTTGCCACTTCACTTGAACATTTAATAGCTTGAGCAAGAGAGTCAATTAATGCACTTTCAGATTCTGTTCTGCACCACAAATCTTAGGAATATCAATCTCTTTTGAAGAAATAACACTGAAATGTATCTGTTCAATTAAAACCTCCAAGTCCAACCTTTTGCAATCATAAAATGATGTAATTTTTTTTAATTACGTGGAAAATTAACATTCAGTCTTATCATAACACCTATATCTGAAGAAACTGCTGTGCATTTAGTTTATTCTCCATAAGCTGATTGCTTACATTGCAGTCTGCGGTTGGCTGAGGTGTAGGCAATTGTACTATGTATCTCCAGATGTGAGCTGTCTGGTCTCCAGATGCTACAGAGGAAATAGAAGAGAGAGGAAGAAAAATGAGGAAGAGGGAGAGAAACTAAAATTGAGTATTGTCACAAACAATAAGAAAAAGTCTTATTCAAGACTTATGCAAGTTCACATCTTGCTATGACCTTTTTGGTATGCAAGTTTCAGTAATAATGAAACTAATGAAATGGTTACTTTGTTAGCTTCATATCACAATACAGATATCACTGTCATTCAAATGCATATTGTTAAAGTATTCAATTAATTAGCAAGCACCATCCTTCATTCGTTTTTTCCTACAACACTGAAGTAGTTCTTCATTCAATGATTTCTTCTATCAATTTTCTTCAGGCAGTTTTAATGACGAACCCAAAACAGCAGAAGTGAAGCTATTCTGCTTTCACCTTCCTCATCTTATGCAGCAACAGTTACAAGCTCTGCAGATACCATGTGATTTTTTTCTTCTCTGTTGTTACACGAGACTTGGCCACTATTGCATAACAAGAAATACAGGATTTTCTTCGCTACAGATAAATATAAACATGTTCCTAATACATAAGTAAACAGTGTGGAGGGCTGTAGAGGAAGAAAACAAAACAATCCGCAACATTATAAACATTACGGGTCTGCACAGATTTAGCAAATGTAAAAACACATGAAAGGAAATTCTTAACTAACAAGGAGGAATAAATGAAGGAAGAAGGGTAGTAGAAGGTCATCAGTCTTTTATGATTTCTGATCATAAGTTAGCATTTTGAGAGCAGAGGCTTGTTTATTTTAAAGTAGTCTTACGCCCATCAAGTTACACTGAAAAGCAAGTCCTTTGAAAACTTTCAGTGTAGTATTTTGAAGAACCTACCTGTTGGAAAATATTTAGAAGAGCAAGAGTTTAGCTATGGGTCAAGCTTTTGAATATTTTGAAAAGGTCAATTTTATACAGCAACATTTGTTTTGGAACTGCAACACTGACTACAGCTACCATTTGATAACAGGAGCTAGATCATTGCTAGCAGAGCTAGAAACCAACCTACTTCCCAGCTTTGTGAGGAGTAGTCGCTGCAGATGCAGAAGGAAGTGATAACAGCAGTGTTTTAATTTCTATCTTCAGTAATAATTGCCCTCATTTTATAATGACGTGACTTGCCCAACAGCAGAAAATTTAACACGTATCTCTTTAGTCCCAAAGCAAGTGGCCTAATTGCTAGGGCTTACAAACCTTAATATTAAATCGCATTAGACAATTTTCAAACCCAAATTTGAACTGATAATATTCTCAGACACCATTACACTAAGAGCAACACTTCCAAGTTGCTTTTTCTACATATCTATTATCAGAGTATCCTTTTCTCTTTTGGGAAACTTGCATATTTCAAAGAAGCTGTTTAGAAGAGGTGGGCACAACTGACTACACTTTAAGTACAGATGGAAAGACCTGGCTCTTAAGTTATACCTTAAAATACAATTTCATCAGCAATGATGAAATATCAACGACAGACAGAAGCTGCAACAGCAGAGAGACGCTAGTAAATGACATGTTTATTTTCCCCCTTACTGTGCAAGAAAATTTACATACCTGTAAGAGCCACTTGTTCAGTTGGATGAAACTTTATGGAATTTACTGTGTAAAAAAAAAAAAAGTATTAAAAAAAAAAAAAAAAAAAAAAAAAAAAAAAAAAAAAAAAAAAAAAAAAAAAAAAAAAACACCACACACCAAAAAAAAAAACACCACAGTGTTCTATCATTAAAAACATTGAGAAACCAGAAAGTTTTCAGTATTATTTTTTTCTTAAATCATTTAGGTAAGAGAAATCACGATGCACAGGTAAAGTCAGTTAATGACAGCACAATGTACATTTTCTAGTAAATTACTTCATGAATGTACACATTCTAAAAAATTAAAAAGCCCACACTCAGGTTATTGTGCGTAAGCTTACAGACACAAACGCTCTCAACCTCCATAAATAGAGCTTAGGCATTTATAAAAGTTTCTAATATGATGAAAATCTACTGTGTATACATAGAGACAAATAGATAGACACATTGACTACTTGATTATAGCTAAAAATTGCAGGAACAAATGCCTAAAAATGCAACTAGGTTTGAGTTCTGAAACTGCAAGTTTTAAGATGGAATCCTGCAAGAATTCAACTGCCTAAAAAGATCCCATTCATTTTTTTTATTTCAACACATTAAGATTTAATTACTTTTCTTTACCAAGTGTTCTCATTTAGTTTATGCACCACTGTCAAAAGAGAGTTTAGAGCCTCTTACTAATTTTATAGTTTCCTAAATAGCAATTAAAACAAACAAAAAAAGCAAGCGGAAGTACTGAAGTTTTTAAACATGTTTTTACGGAGGCTACCATTCCCCTCACCATATAGCACAAGACCTCAGATATCTGAAGGCTGTCAGATTAAAAAGTCTGCCTTAAACTGGTAACTGATGTTGCTGCGCATTTCTCCCTGGGGAATCAGGGTATTTATGTTTCAGGAGCTGAACTCGCATAACAGAGAAAGTGCAACTGATGGGTCAAGCAGCTGTCACTCTCCAAAGACCTTAATGCTATTGATATCTTTGCCACAGAGTTCATGTAATATCCTGAATTGTTAACCAAGCATTTCAGGTCAATGATCATTCCTCGTTTTCCAGGTGCAAGACTCAATACTCTACAATATTTACTCCAATGAAGCTCTCCATGCACAGAACGGATTTTTTTTTTTTTTTTTTTAATCTTTAAGTACAATGTACAAAGATTTAAGTACAATGAGACAAATATGTGGCCCTGAGTATAACTTAACAATGAAGATTAAGTAGACAGCAACGCGGCAACTGTATTTTTTTACCTAAAATAAAACACAGACTCTATGAAATAATAAATCTGATTATATAGGGCCGCTGATTCTGCATATGCATGAAAGAGAAAATGAATTCTGACATTTTACTAAGTGCCTTAACTGTCCCTGTAAATTTGGTCTACATGTAGTTGTTTATTCACACAGTATCTACAAAACTGTCTTAATAGCCTCTGTTAAAATAAAATTACAAAACCTTCTGCATATGAATGCTAATGGAATTTTTACAATTTACTTGTTAATCGTGTTGGCAAACCTTCAAGTAATATGACTATAAACATTTCTGTGGGTGTCCAAAACACATTTCCCCTCTCAAATGCATTCTGTTTCCTGTTTTTGCAAAATGACCTTATCTTACCTGAACCAACATGCCCTGCGTACTTGACAAGGCACTTTCCTGTTTCTATGCTCCACAGCAACGCGGTATGATCTACAAAGGTTTAAAAGCAGATAAAAACATTATTAAATAATATTGCCCAAACATTTTTCAATTTTAAATCTGTTTCAAAAAACAAGTTCTCTCTGAATATAAAAGACAACACATGAAACAAGCAACTCCTCTAACAATATAACCTTGTATATCAAAGTAGTCCATAATTATAAGCTTCCACACATTAAAAGTTAATAGACTAGTATCAATAGAAATAAAAGAGCTTCAAAAACTTAATAAAAGTTCCATTTAGATTACTTTTTTTGTATTGAAAGGCAAATTCCACCTTTAATATTTTTCTTACTTGGGTATATAGTTATCCATAACACTTTTTGAACCTCATGCTATACAGCTGGAGCAACACAGAAAATAAGTAAGGACAAAAAACTGTGTCAGTCACAACAAACCAGAGTCCTACGCACAAATAGATTTACTTCCTGCATAAAACTCTGCATACGGTTGCTGCAGAGCACTCTAAGTTTACTTAAAAAGGAAATCACTACAAACGCCACTCCTTTGCCTGCCCTACCACACTCTAAAACCAAGTCAAGTATGTTTAAGAATGAAGTATCAGAATATTGAATTGGAAAGTAGCTATTTCCAAGTTAGAACTTAGGATAAAGGCAGAATATCACACATACCTCTCAGAACAAACACAAAATAAGCAGCTCAGTCTATCAAGCAAAAGTTTCTGCTCCATAATATTCATACCCAGTGTCTTTGGATTCTGTTCCAGTTAGAACAGTCATTTCTAACTGGATACACATTATTTTCCTAATATTTTTCCAAATCTATACATGCCATAGATTGGTTTTTTGGCTCACTAAAATAACTAGCACCTTATGTGGTAGTACCTGTCCCCACCTCTATAGAGGGAGTCTAATAAGACATGTAAGGAATTGTAATTCAAGATTTTTAGATATCCCTAACCCTAGGCAACAGCCTAGAACAGAAGAACACAACAATATAAGAACATGCGAATTATGGTTACTTACTCTACAACTTCCATAAAATCAACTTAAACTAATACTATGATAGAAAACCAGAGGGGAGCTCTGTATAGGGTGGTAAAACATTTTGGATAAAAGGTGTCTTCAAGAAAGAAGCTGTGCAAACTACTCATTTACACCCATTCAACCCAGCTGGGCTAGGCTGATAGGGAAAAAGATCTGCATGTTAAGAGGCAAACTGTTTAGAAGGATCAACAAAGATGCCAGAACTTTCTAAAGCTATATCAAAGATAAACAGATTTTTATTAAAAAAAAATGAAAATCTACCTAAAAATTCCTAAATGAACCTTGCAGAAGCATATTTGCAAACTACAAAAAAAGAAGTTAAATCAGCAATTCTTTAAAACTTAAGACTGATAATAAAAGTTCAAATGAGATGCTACTGTACACTTAAATGTTCCACTTTTGATCCACTTTTATTATTATTTATAAAGGAAACCAAAATTTTCTTCCCTCTTGAGACTCAAGCAATGCAAGGCTGTACCTGCAGATGCAGTCCCCAAAACCACCGGTTGAGTTTTTGCAACACTGACATCCCAAATACCATCCCTGTGGCCAATATATTCCTTCACCAGCTGACAGATGGCCCTTGAGGTTGTAGTTTTAAAACTCGATACAATCTGAAACAGTAGAGAGATCAACATAGATTTTCCACATTCAAGATTAAGTAACTTACCCCCTAACTTACCCCTTGAGCAAACACTGCTTACTGTTTGCTAGTTTGACAAACTAATTTATTTCCTCATACAGACTTTTCTATTTTCTAACAGTTTGCTATTATCAAGAATTTGACATTTGATGTTAGGAAAATGAGCTTGAAAGAAAACACTACTTCATTCTTCTTTTTGTAACACCTCCCTTTTTACAGAAAGCAAGATGAACTACTCTGTCACAATCACGCAGCCTCATTGAAGTAATCAGGTTACACAAATTCAGTGCACATTTTCATTCAGTTTGCAAGGTAAAGAAATTTCCTTTGCCTATCCCAAAATAAATACACCTGTCAACTCACAGATGTGTTTTAGAGTGTAAACTCTTGGAAAGTGTATTGTTTATGACACTGTTCTAGTAAAAAAAACCCACTTCAATTTATAATACTGCCATTTTTCTTCAGAACTACAAAGAGCTAATCAAATCAAACGCTAACCTGGGAGCATATGCCAACTCATTTGTGTAATAAAGCTTTTTTTGGTCAAACTCCTCTAGACATTTTATATGCACATTCCCTGGAAGTCAGTGCTATTAAGGGAAAAACAGAGAAGTCTTATCAAATTGAGATTAGCATGTAAGTATTAAGTGAAAATAAGAATTTGTGCCGTAACATAAATCACATTAAGATGTGCCTACACCATCATAAAACAGTTAACAAATGAAGTCTACATTTCACATACAATAAAATCAGGATAAACTAAGGATAAAATCCTATTAGTATGTGATATCAAAAGGGAAAAGTAGGACTTAAATATGCCATTAAAAGCAAATTACTTCAGAAGAGGTTTTTAAAAGTTAAGAACTTCTGTAAGATTTAGAATATTCCAAATTCCAAGCATGTCAGCTTTGCAATGATGAAATGATAATGTCGCATTTGAATGCCAAATTAACAGCTAACACGCATTTCAGCCACACAGCAGCAGAAGCAACAACCTTCAAGATGAATTGAAAAGGAATGGGGTTAACAGCAAAGATATTAGTTCAGTTGTACAACTGAGTTTTATAAACCTTGAACACAATCCTATGGATGCAACTTCACACAGAATATCTACCTTAAACCAAATGGGGATATTTACAGGAAGTGGAAGAGCAGTACTAGTCCTTAACTGTTGCTAAGGGCTAATGCACCTCTCAGTGCAAATTTCAAGCTTGAAGCTTTCCAAGTCCTAGTTTGCATTCTGTTTTTCAGGCAAACTCCTGACACAACTTTCTCTAAGGCAAACTTTATCTCTTGTTCAACAACAGATTTTTTCAAGAGTGCTGGACAGAGCTATTACCAATCATTTTGTGCAACAGCCACTCCAGTTCCTTCTGGATTAACAGTAGATTTGAATAAACAAGAGAGAAAGATGTTCACAAAAGCAACATTGGGGTTTTTTAATTATTTTTTCCCCCATCCCACAATTTACCTACCTGTAACTAGAAAGTCACTGGATTACTTCCTGGTTCCTTAAAATTGTTCATAAACACTTTTTCAAAGCAGAGAGGGAAATATTCAAACATCATGCAACTCACTAAACAGTACAGAAAGTGCTCCATGTTTTTTTGTTCATTTTGCTTCTGTTGTTTTTAAATTACTTTAGTAGATCTTGGAAGATCATATAATAATGCTGGGTGTGCTGTAATATCTAGAGTGTGCTTCTGCTTTGTCTGTCCTCTTTCTTAATGTACTTCACAAGCTATATTTTGGATTTGGACACTGGTGGATTAAAGAGGCTTTCAGCAGACAAGCTATTCTGATACAGACTTTGCCAACTTTGCCAAAATCTGACTCTCATTTCATCTAAGGGGTAAAAAGTACCCAGATATGGCAATTTTCCTTGCACAAAACTTTGATTCTAGTTGATTATCTCAACAGTTTCCTCAATAAACAACGCAGGTTGGAATACTTTATAGTTTCAGCATGTTTATTTCCAACACAACAGTCAAGGACCAGTTTTATGACTAGAACAAGTAAATATCTAGAGCTTTTACTGGAACAAAGGTAAACTCTTTACAGGGTGGCAATCAGAAGAAAAGGTAATCTTGTGCAATTACACAAATCAACTTGTTTTGTAAGACTTAAGTCTCTTCTAATTTACTTCACAGGGGAAAAAAAACAGCTGGCTTATGACAAGTTTTAAAATTAGGTAGACAGTGACAGTATATGGGAGAGGTTCAAGAACACAATTGCTACCACTACCCAACTTGATCTGGAATCAATCCCAATGAGAGTGCACGTTAACGGGAAAAGATTTAACTGGCCTCATACCTTGCTAGTAGATGCCTTGTAAGTTGTCTTTAACTTCTGAGAAAGCTGACTGGTACTATGACTAGCTGTGGAGACAAATTTAAAGAAAAATATTTCAAATACAACATTAATTTATTTTATACCATGGTATTGATTCCCTTCAATAAGGTCCCCTTCAATAAATACTAGTCACTAGTTTAGGATTCTTTGTGCTTCTCTTACCTTTTGTTTTCAGTTGTCCTTTGCTTAGTTCAGCTCCATCAATTGTCTGTCCTTCGGCTGCTAAACGCTCATTAAGTGTCTCAATCTCTCTGCGTACTGACAATAGCAGGAAAATTCACATTAATGCAAAATATCACATAAATACTCTTTCAGAATGTTTATGATTACTTATTTGCATTACTTTATATTTACATTTACTTTACATTAAGGATATGAAGGAATACATAGGAGCAATTTTCCCCAAGATTCAACGCTGAATTTTGCAGAGATCAACCTTCACCCAGATTCCAAGGAAAGTATTGCTTGCTTCTAATCACTGTTACTTTTACTACTGCATGTGACTTAAGAGTAATAAAATGGTTTCAATAAAATGACACACCTGTATTGATTTAAATCTAATACAAGGCAGAAAGCTAAAAGCACAGAAAGCATGAGCCAATTACCATGACATTTCATGGCAAAGGTTTTATCACGAAATACCATATCTCTTGAATGCTTGTCTGTTGGTAGCATTTAAAAAAGCAAAAAATGCAAAAAAAAATGAATCCTTTTTATCATTCAAAATGTACCAGAAAAAAAAGAATTTGACAGTGGCATATTTCACCTGAGTGCTTTTTCATCTGAATGTTTTAGAAAAACTAAATACTGCCAAAATATTTTGGTTGCACATAAAGGAAAATATTCTTGTTGTAATAAATGCTTTCAATAATTTAAAAGTTTCATCAGCAAAATACGAACAGAAGCCACAGCTGACATAGATAAAAACAAGTTAGGTACTCATAGGCTGAGCCAAGCCTATACCAGGGAAAACAGGAGAACCACTTCCACTTCTTCACCGTGGATTCGAGGAAGACGACACAGGTTGGTCATCACTACTTGCATTAAAGACAGAAGAAAATTATTTTTCTTAAAAAGGACAAACACTATCTTTGGCAAGAAGTTCAAAGCTATTCTTAAGCTCCTCACAAAGAAATTATATTAATTACATTGTAGTATCCAATGTAAATTTTCCAATCAGCTCTATTAATCCCTAAGTCCAAACGGCTTTAAGTTGCCAGAAAAAACATACTTACATTCCAAATTTTCAATATAGAGATTTTCAAATTCTCGCTCTATTTGCCCAAAAAGTTCAAGAAGTGTATTCCGAACAGAAGAAGGTAGTTTAGAATCCTAGAAGGCAAAATATTGGGGTTTTATTTGTGTCTATGTTTCTACTAAGTACTTTAAATTATGATGTAATATAAATGTATCTGTAAAAATCCCCGCCTGAATAGAGTTCAACCTGCAAAACAGTAAGTGCTTGCAAACCTCACCAAATTTTACTTTTCCCTTAACGTATTTGTGTTTTCATTTAATTATCTAATCCTTCTCTGTGCAGATATTACTCAAGGATCACCTCTTCACAAAACGTATTTAAAAAAAAGTTGACAAGTTTTTTCTTTTGCATAATCATCACAGCAATAAAAGGTACAAAAGCAAATATATGACAAAACCACATGTGCAATGTAGACGATAACTAACAGTGAACTGGTAATCTGGAATAGCTAATACTTACAACTGACTTTTAAACTTTCAAAGTTGAAAACATAGCATGCTACTAAAAATGTCAGGTTAGAAAGGAGAAAACACTGCCACTAGCCCTGGAGTCACTAATACTTGGAGTCAATCCACTAACTGGCTAATCTATAAATATGGATCCAAGGATGAACTTGCTCACTGAGTCAATCAATTCTACTATTCTTTTCTTCTGATGGATGGCAATATGCAAGTTGAATTGCTGCATTTATTATTTATCTAGTTAGTTAACTACACATTTTTAAAGAAAATCTTCCATAAAATAGAATTACCCTAACAAAAAAAAAGCTTAAGTAATCCTCAGCAGGACAGCTAATATTCAGTTTGTCATCTCAAAATACAGCAAGATAACAGCTTAGTACTGGACAGATCTGCAAAAAAGTGGAGTCTTATTCAAAATCTGAGAAACACTTATGCAGAAAATAAGTTACTAAAACTAAAAGACAAGTAATAAAACATATATCTTGGGGATCCTAAGGAAAGTTTATACGTATTACGCCCATTAGCAATGGCTTTTTTTTAAAACAAAGCAGAAGTACACAACTGCAAAGTCTTAAAATCATAAAGTATGAACGAAAAAGAAAACTGAGACAGTTTGCCTCAGTGCATGTCGTCACTGTTTCCGGTCTAGAAATACAGAAGAACAACTATTAGAAAGAAAGTAAAAATGTTAATACTGGACATCACTTAAATCAGGGTGAACTTAATTATTTCAACGCAAGTCTCAGAGTGGTTATAGCTGGTTCTGTTCTGAAGTGTCCCCTAAAAAAATTGGTCCGGAAAAAAACAGCTCCATTTCCAACAAAAGCCTAAATTACAAAAAAGCACAGGCATATGAGCCATTAGAGGGCAGCATGTGTCTGAGTAAGCTAGCACCTAAGCAACTGGAATTTAACCTGACTCGTGTTTTGGTTCACATAACCGGCACGAGAAAAACACAGAAAAGCCTGTCATGATCATACTTCTATGCTAAGCAACTAACATATTTCTATATTGTTACCTCCAGACAACAAGTTGCATAAGAAGTGCAAGAGAAGCCACTAACAGCCATAACTGGGACCACGTAACACATTGTTCATAACTCAGCCTTACAAGAGTTTTGTGCCTACTTTAAGCTGACAGAAACGGGAACTACTGTCAAAAGCAGCACTCCTATGCTCTTTGGGCCTCCAGATATAAATTTCTACTTCTTCTGACTCCTCCTTCAGCCAATACTCTCGTTCGTGCAATCCCCAAAAACAGAATGTGAAGCAGATCCAGATTAAAATCAACTTGGGATAAAGTCAATTGAACAAGAATACTGCACAAATATTAAAAGACTTATTCCTGATTCAAGTACCCAGTTTTTCCACCCAACAAGATTATTAAAGAGACCAAGCTCACCTTGAGCTTTAGAAATATGAAATGACATGTTGGGAAGGGTTTTAAAGTATCTTAAAGATTCCAAGCGTATATAAATGTCAACTTGTTGAAGCAGTCAGCATCATAAAATGCATCCAGCTACTTTACTCATTTCTAAGCTTGCATTAATTAGCAGATTAAAGTATGATGCAATAAGTATTTTTGCAGATACAGATGATATCACCTCGATTTAATGTGTTTTTTACAGCTCCGTTGTGGAGAAAGCACTAATGTTCTCTCCCTACTAGAGGCGGCAACTGATTGTTCAAAGTCAACAAAACAAAAAGCTAATACACAAAACATTTATTCTGCCAACATAAAGGTTTGTGGAGTTTGATATGAAACACTAAAATAGCTTAATATGTTTTATTTAGTATATGAAAGTGCCAGTAGGCCTTCACCTCTCTGCTGCCTGTCATTCCTTTCCTAAAGTAAGGCTGTAATAGTCCAAAAAGCAAAAACCATTTTCTATACAATAAACATTTATATTCTCCATCTTCCAGATGATTGGAAGCAACAACTTTGGCTCTGTTAGTTTCCTGAAAAATAGTACTTTAATCAACTGAATAACAGATTCAGTATAAAAACCTGTCACACCACAGACAGAACACGTTTCTCTTGAGAGTATCTAAAGGCAGCCTACAAGAGAACATGTTGTTTCTTGTAACATAACATTGCCGGCGTTTCAAAGCCCCTTGCTGATAAGAATCAAGTTTTGCCTCATATTTACTAGGTTCCTATCAGCCTTACGTGTTCAATTTGATAGCATATAATTTTCAAAACCACTATCTGCTTACCTTTATCAGCACTACTTCAACCAGTGTTCCTACAGAAGCTTTATCTCCAGTTAATTTTGACATCCTTAAGTGAAGCATTCAAATTGGCTCTAAATTGTGTCCATTACACAGAGTAGACTAGGAGAACTGCAGAAAATGTTGTGGCTCTTGTTTACTCTAAATTAAGTGCCCAAAAGATACACCAGATGTTTACACCAGGGGATCTGAGGAGGAGGTGAAATGGGCTGAGCAGAACCTCATGTAGTTGAGCAAAGGGAAGTGCAAAGTCCTGCACCAGGGAGGAACACTTCCCTGCAAATAACACACGGCCAGACACCTCTCACTGGCACCCAAGGACAGGATAAGAGGCAATAGGCACAAAATGAAACACAGAAAAAGTCCATCTGAATATAAACACTGATTCAGATGTGAGTCAGGCTGAGCACTGAAGCAGCTTGCCCAGAGGGGCTGTGAGTCCCCATCCTTGAGGTTCAACTGAGCAACGTCCTGGGCAACACGCTCCAAGAGGCACTGCTGGAGCAGGGGAGTTGGGCCAGGTTGAAAGTGACCTCTGGAGATCATCTCAATTTTTCTGTGAGGATCACATCTGTATTTGAGCCAAGTTCAATACATAAATGAATAAATAAAAACCATAAGCAAAGAAGCAAAGTTACCTCATACTTCGATCAAGCAGAAAGTATCTAACACAACTTATTTTATGGAAAGGAATGCAGAATAGTGTTCCAAATAAAATCTTTCCTGAGTGCTAGTGACATGTACTTCAGTACATGTGATGGGTACATGGGTACTTCAGTACATGGGTACTTCAGGTATCCATACTGATGGGCTAACATGATTACAAATTCAAATCTATGAACTCAAGAATCAATCTTCAACTTAAAACAATGGGGAAAGGAAGCACTGTGAGCTAAGCAGGGTATAATGGTTGCAATTGCTTAAGTCTCTTTAATTTCTTGACATAAGTAGTCATGGTAAGAGAGTTAAGTTACCAAAGCATTGTCTACCTTACCTGCCCTTCCAACATGTCTCTCTGCAGTCCTGCCCGTTCTTGTTCAGAACTGTTGGTTCTTCGAATTGATAGACTGTGGGATTTTCGTTTCTGCTTGGCCTGGCGAGCAGCTGCACAGCTTCCACTTTCTATTGGCATTACTTCAGCAAGATAGCTGCACAGGGGCTCCTATGATAAACTAAGGATAAGTATGACACATTACAAATTGCTTTGCCAAGGTAAGTGGGGTTTTTCTTCCTCAAAATAGACACACTTAGGTCTGCTGAATTTCAGAGTTTCTTGGGGTGTCATTAACTCTTCTAAGGAGAGATTCCTACTACTTACAGCTATGCTTAAAACAACCTAGACTTCAAAAACATATATGCAGACATGTAAATAGAGAATGGAATCACTTCTGCATTACTTGTTCCATTAGATTTCATTCCACAACAAACCTCCACAAAAAGGAAATAAAAGCTATTACCTTGCTATTGAGTAAGCATTTTGGTGAACACTAAAAGGACAGCCCCAAAATGCTTCCAGGAAAAAATAAAATAAATTGTCAGACATACTATATTCCACTGAAATGCATGCAAAATTAAAACCCAGCTGAAAAATGAAAGCCAAGAGACAGAGTAACTTCGGGACACTGTCAGGTTAAAGTATATTACGCAACATATTAAATGGAACCATACAAAATTTAATAGACTCTTCCTTGTTTATATATATTGGAAATCAATTTTGGTAACAAAAGTTCTGGAAATTAATTTACTGTTTTTTTGAGAGCTCATGGTTTTGCTGTCTTAGCACGTGTGCTTGACTTAACAGGTCATGATTCACCTTGCACACATTTGTTAAAGCCGAATACGTATCTTAATACTCTTAAAGACACCTGACAGTATCACCAGTTAATATTACCATGCATTTCCCTAAATTCTCTTGTTTTAGGAAAAATCAAATTATGCTTGATTTACTGAATAAAAAAGAGGAGAATATGTTCTTTACTGTCAAAATCTTGATTTATACAGAAATTATGTATCTGTACATTTTTGAAAATTAAAGCTGAAATTCAATAGCAATTGTTTTAGATTTGTGGGGCACCAGTTGTTAAACACTTCAACTGTTTTAATATTTATTAAAAATTTTGAATCCTTAATATTGAGAACAATAAAATTATTATAATTAAAAAACCCCTTCAGCATAAATGATTTCTGAAACAACAATTACAACTGAATATAGCTGCAATCGTCTGCAGAGAAACAGGAGAGCAGAGTTGGCAAAGCTGAAAAGGCAACTGAGCTTCCTTTAAATAAGTTGATCAGAGAAAGTTTTAACCAAACCCACGGCCACTTCCAATTCAATATCACTAGACCTCAAGCTAGGAATGAGCACCATCACTATTAAAGAGATTTGGCATCAACAAGTTCGGTGTCTTTAACATGATAGTCTCAGCTCTCTAATATATCATAAAGCCAAGGAAAAGTGTAACTTGCTAAAAACAGTGTGGGTCATGAATAAAAAAGGCTTTCACTTTGGATCGTTTTTTTACATCATAAAATGAAAACATGAGACTACCTTTAGGTAAGTTTTGATGACAATCTTCTTGTATAAAGACTTGATATTTTAGTTTTTGCAGTACCCAAGTCAGTTAAATTCTACAAGCGGCAAAAATCTGACATCAGTCTCATAGTGAATCAAAAAATAAAACTCAAGTTGCACCAGAGTCTTGTACTTAAGTAATTCTGGCCTTTACTGGCCTCTGAACAGTCCCTCCCTGCAGGAAATCTCAAAGAAGCTTTCAATGTATGATTAATCAGTAGTAACTAACCGGCTATGTTCAAAGGAGAAAGAACTGTCATTGCTTCTTATTTCACTAGTTTTTGTTTTGTTTTTGCCACTGTGCCTAGATCCCTCTATCACAGAAGGAAGGGATTGAAATAAAAAAAGAAACAAACACACTTCATCAAGAAGTCATTGATGATTTCCTGGGCTTCACCAAGTATCCTCCTGTTCTTGAGCAAATAGTTAAAACAGGAACAGGCTTTCAGCATTCACCACGTTTGTGTATTTTTTTCAAAATACAATCAGATTACAAAGATATGATGGAAATATTCTCCTCTACTTGACCCTTTTTCCTATCTCTTTGGGAACTACTCTTTCAGCAGCTTCCAGTTCACCAGAATTTGCAGGGTTCAGGACACCTTTTTAACACCCAATGTACAAATATGCACATGCATATATATTGCATGATCTTTTATCTTTACACAGAATTATATTCAGGCATATAAACTGGTTTATAACATTTCACTTGAACTCTGCAGAAGACTCAGAGTAAACTAAACAAATTTCCAGTCCCTATCAGAGACTGGTTTCTGAGTGCTCCGAGTCTTAGCTTACAAAAACTCATGAGTAACATGAAGGTAGTTTGTACTTTCTCTCTACTATCCATTGCTTTTTTTTTTTACCTTGGTTAACTTCTACCCATGCTCTATTGCCAAGTCACCTCATTTCACAGGAGTTAGGCAAGAGATATTCTTCCCTGGATAGCAGTGAGTCTGCACAGTTTTGGCAGCCATAAAACAGCTCATTCTATCAGTGCAGAATTTAAAGGGACACAGTCAAAAGCATAAAACTACATGTTTACACAGAAACCAAATGTAACTTATGTGAAATTTGCACTGTTTACACAGTTAGTAAGGAAACAGGAAAGATTAGTTAAGAAACCCCTTTATTATTTTATCCATTTGGTAGCACTTGACCTGCAGCCAGGTTCACTGACAGTAACTCACTCTCCTCATGCATCAGCAGGACCACATCCCTCATGCACCATTCTGGAGAGAGCCACATGCATAGCCTCTCCCTAGGCCTGCGAGAGGGTGCACCAGCCACAGCAAAACTGAAACCAAAAAGGCAGCAAGCAGCCACGTGCATATGCAGAGTAGGAAGGAGAAGGTGAAGGGGCCTAGCTTAACTGGCCTTAATATTATCCTTAAATCAATCAAAGAATCTTAGAAATTTTCAATAAGGCACAAATAATTGAGAAGGTTTAAGATCAAAATCTTAATTCAGTTGGGGGTTGGGAAATGACAGTGTCCCTTTAAATATTCACATCTCTCTGAAAATTTCAGAAAAGTTTTGATCTTGTTATAAGGTTTCCAAGAGGAGACTTCACAAAACAGATCCTTGGCAATATGATGCTAACACAACAAATAAGGTGCTCATTTCTAGCAGTTACCTGATTCCCCTTATTACATAAGGTTTTCAAACAACGAAAGTTACCTGTCCAGAATATCAGTGTCATGTTACATATCCTATGAAAACCACATTAAATATTGATTAGTCAAACAGTCAGTAGTATATAAACCAGCCACAGTCTTACACATTTTTGAATCTTTAGCAGTCAGAATGCAGTTAGGAAAGTGGGGAAGAGGGAAATTAGCAATGCAATTTAAGGCTAAGCACCACATCTAAATCGAACAGTTTAAAACGTTTCTAAACGACCTATTATAAATTGTTAATCAGATATAGTCAACCATAACCTTTAAGTGTTTCAACTGTGTTCTAAAACAAAAAGATAAATTTAGTTCCCTACTGCTTGGTAAACTAAGCTAGAACGAATACCACAAGCATGGGACTCCTGTTTCTCTAAAAATCCCTGAAACCGTGAAAACTGAAAAATAGCATAAAGAATTTAAATATAAAAAAGCTAAAGAAAAGCATTTTCCAAAGGGAATGGAGAGAAAGAAAAAGGGCAAGGGGGTGCTATATTACTGAACTATATCCAGTTCATCCAGTTTATTATTAAAAAAGGGCTTAGGGGATACATTGAGCTATTCTGCTCAATCATTTTGGAAAATGTAGTGTTTGCACAGTGTTCTTCAACACAACGATCTAACAATCTGCGAAAGCCTTGAGAGACTGTTAGTAAACATATTTCTGACAAAGTCAATCAGCAGAAATAGGGGGAAAGTGTGTCCCAAAAACCACTTTAGACCGTAAGTGCTTATTACCTTCTGAGTGCAAAGATATTTCACTATTACAATTATTCTGTTTAAACGAACTCACATCATATCTTACTCTGTGCTAGAGTTCTGCCACCTACCTTTCTGTAAGAGATGTTTCCATGTTTTGAGTCACACGAAATACACAGGGGGTTTTTTCCCCCCTACTACACCAATGAAGTTTTACTCGTCTTTTTACACTACTACTCCAATGAAGCTCAATACAATAACAAAATGGCACTGAGCAGAAGTGCACACACCAGTCTCACTAGACTTAAAAAGAAGAAAAAAAAAAAAAAAAAAAAAAAAAAAAAAAAAAATCACCTCACTGCAGTGGTTCTACTTGTTTGCAAGTAAGTCCGCTTGCCTGCATCTCCTACTTTTGAACATGGATCAAGAGCAAGCACGATATGGCAGGGAGGGAACGCCTGGCATATGCAGGCTGCTGAGCGCAGCAAGAAAATCTGTTTTATGAAGTGTCAAAGCAGAGCCAGAATGGCTACAGTTCTGCATTTCCTTTTTTGTTCATTCAGCACAACACAGAAGACTGCAAAGGGAAAGCATAAAGAAATTTCAGCAACATCTCTTACCCAAGATCTCCCTGCACCATTTTGTTCAACTTGAGCAATATTAATACTTACCCTTTTGAGGCTTATGCTCAAAACACAAGCAATTTTGCTGTATTTGTGTGTGCTCTTCCATCTCTTGAACAAACAGTTTCACATCTCTCACTTTCAAACATGTTTTAGAACAGTATTTCAATGTACACTATATTATAAAGAAGGGCTTATTACGACAGCAATTACTATCTCGTGCAAAAACAAAGCCTTAAGATACAAAGATGTTCATTTACATGTTTATTTACATGTTTATCTAAATTTACATTTAGATGTTCAAAGATGTTCTTTTACAAGGAGTAGAAGGAAAGGGCAAAGAGGGAGGAATAATAACATTTATGAAGGTCCTAATTACATGCAACTCAGCTTGAACAGCATTAGTCACGAATTAAAGTTTCTAAAAAAAAAAAAAAAAAAATATTCCTGCAAACTTTTCAAGTATGTAAAGGAATCAAATTTAAGGGAATGAAACTTCCATTTCACAGCCTTCAATGAACAGTTAGTTTCAAGGATGCTATACATATGCTGCAGTTATTTCAATCAAAGTTTCAAAAACACAGCACACCTAAGAAAGAACAGTCTAACAGACCTTTTGCTAAGAATGGTTATTTTGTCTAAAAATGAACACGCTGCCCCTACAGTAGGGAGGGACTGCACCAATGAGGTTCAAGCATGTTACATGGCTGAAAAAATCAGCAACTAAAACTTCAGCACATTAGTGGTTACATACAAACATCAGACACCAACATCAAAACAGCTACCAGCCAGTCTTCCTGCTAGCAAGCTCTGGGATTGCTAATTCTACCATATCAGCAAATGTTGCAACTGTACCAACACGTAGCACAGGCCTACTGAACGCATTCAATGTTTTAGGTGATTCAAATGATACAGAAACAACTGGCTAAACAAATAGGGTAAAATACAGTCTTGCATTTAATAGTGGTTATTTAGCTGTAAGTTTACATCAAAACGTGTTGGATTGTTCGGTATTTCTGATTAGCTGACTTTATCAAAGAGTTCAACAGACAACATCGAGCCCTGCTTGGTTACGCACTGGTGGTTAAATCCCAAAGAATGCCTGAAGGCTGAATTTGCTTCACAGACATTTTAGCCCTCATTCCTGCATTAGCAAACCTCTAATTGCTCAGAAGCCTAGATGTCAGCTGCATGCACAGGTCTGCAAATATTAGACTCAAAGGTGAGGAATCCCAGGAAGTCTGGGCACTAAGATGGCTCAGGCAGGGATCCGTTTCAGGAAGCACCGTGCTTCATTTAGAGGCCACAAATATGGTGCTACTCTCCAAACAAACAGTATTTAGGTACTTACTACCAACACACTGCATAAACTACTATTATCAATTCTACCATCACCACCTATCCTTTAGGAAAACATTACTTGCTGGTTAATTCACATCTTTTACCACTTAAGATAGCCACAAAAGCAATTAAATGCAACAGCACTGCTTTTTAGCAAGCCTTGGTGGACCACAAGTAACCTCAGTGCAAGATAGTCTTGCAGCACTTCGTCCCACGGCCTCTCCAGAGTACAGGCACATCCACCAGCAGCACATGGAGCAGGTCTGCTGTATCCAACCCTCCCACTTTGACATGTCAGGATCCTTCTCCAGACAATCAGCAGGTGTTCCTCAAGGATGATAACGCAAGTTACTCTTGCTTGCCGGGAGACCCTCCTGCTGACTGCCCACTCCTCAGTGGTCACACGTAAAGCCCTTCCCAGCGCAAGGCAGATGCTGCAGCCTCGGTATCAAGCTCCTCACCTTGGCTTTGGCCTTCCCTCCCAGGACAAGCTACTCGGGCTAAGGCTGAAAAATCCTACGATTTAAACAATCCCAGTCTCATCTTAAACATTTGAAAGGAGGTATTACTTAAATGCTCCCTATCTGACACCTAGTAAGTTTAATCTGCAATTTATGGGTTATATATATGAAACTACTCTTTTAGAGCATTTCCACTACACTGAAAAAAATCCTCCTGTGACTATACCAGCTCTCCCAAGCACTTCAGTCTATATAAAACACCCTGTTGCATATAATCCACATATACAATCCATTAAACAAAACCTAGAGAGGGCACAGCATAAGAGCATGACTACATGTGATGGAGAACCACGTTTTAGAAATAAAATCTTTTGGTTTTACTTAAGGTGCTAAACCTAATTTGAGAACAAGTGAAAACGTACAAATAGACATCTGACTTAAAAACAAAAAAAGCCACATTTTACAATGACCTCTGCCTTAAGTGCTAGAGTACGATGTAGGCATTCTTCTTCTCAAAATAATTGACCAAATTCACAAAATAAGGAGTTGCGTTTAAAATTATTAGAGAACTAAAGTATGTAAACATGCACACACACACATGCAAGAGAAGAAACTAATTAGCCCACACTCTGCACATCCTCTTGCTGTTGATGAATAAGCTTCCTATCGCAAAAGATCTTATCTAACGTAAACTACATCCAACACAACTGGGGACTCTTGGGGTTACCAGTCTGCTTTTAAGAATATTGTATATTAAGTGATAAAGGTGGACCTCTTTGGGAAAGGGTTTCAGGTCCCTGTTCAAGCAAACAATGTTTTGCTGTAATATTGCAAAACGACTACTGTAACAACTGACATTTGCTGACATTTGTGTACTTCAAAGCTTTACTCAACAGCCCTGAAGCTATTCCTGCAGTTCTTTACGTAAATCCATGAATCACAATTCAAAAAAAAAAAAAAAAACCACCACTTAAAAATGCTGTAAGGAACGGAACTTCGACAAGTCAGGAGATGCAACAGAAGGATAGGAAACCACAGGTAGATCCTCTTTTCTCAGCAATGCCGAGATGTCCTTGAACAACACTTCAAGGCTGAGGAATAATTTCCTCAGCTTTGCATGTACGGAAGGTTTTTACTTAGAAACCACCATATCCCCAGCCCTGCACAACCCCGCGAGCTCTTTACACAGACCCATTTCTACGGCGACTTGCCCAGGGAAAGCGAGAGGAGCTGCAGGAAACGGCTCCGCGCGGGCACCCGGAGGCCGCTGCCCCAGAGAGCGGGGCGGGGAGCGGGGACCGACCCCGCCGCGGGGAGGGGGGTCTCCGAGCGGGAAGATGGCGGAGGGAGCGGCGCGCGGGCCCCGCACTCACCTGTCAGAGCGGCCGGGAGGGGCCGGAGCGCGGCGAAAAAGGCCCGCAGGCGGGAGCGGATCAGGAGGAGGAGGATGAGGATGGAGAGCGGGGCGGGGGAGGCAGCGGCGGCAGCAAGGGGTCCCGCGGCGCCGCGCTCCGGCCCGACGCGCCTCTCTCGTGAGCGGCCCGCGCGGCAACATCCGGCGGCGGCCGGAAGCGCCCCCGCCGCCCCGCGCCCGCCCTGGGCAGCGCGCGGGCCGCCCCCTCGTGCCGCCCGGCGCGGGGCCGGCGCCGCCCGGGGCGCCGCTCTCCGCAGCGCCAAGTACGGCCCTCGAGCCGTGAAGAGCAGGTTCCCGAGCCCCGCCGCGCTGGGGGAGCATCAGTCCCTCCCGGCCTAGCCGCGATAGCGCGTCCGTAGAGAAGTGTCTGCCAGACGAGGCCCGGCAGCTGCCCAGGGCGCGGCGGGCCCGGACAGGGCCCCCTGCCCTCCCCGCTGCCCTTGGCCTTCATCGCGCCTCTTCCCTTGGCCTGACGTTTGTGTCTTCTGGATATTAATTTAATGATGGTATTCTAAAAGCTGGGTTGTGTTTTCTCCTGAATAACCCAAGTGGACCCCTGTGCTGGTTGCACTGTCCTCACTGTGGGTTAAAAACCGAATGAAACTTTTGTTTATGTATTTTTTTACCTATATACCTAATGGCTGGAGGATCCCAAACCTCTACTTTCTTTTAGGGCTTCTGCAGACAAAACGACAGAAACCGCAAATCAAAGCAAACCACTACATGCAGCAAGCAGGCTGTTTGCTTTGAAGCTTACAACATGTAATTGAAATGTGATTAATTCCTTTACTGATTAGCACTCGCAAAAGCCTCCACCTAAAAATCTCATTCACTGCAGCAGATTACGAAAGTCAAAGGAGACCTTTAAAACTGCTTAATTATTTTCTCTCTTCCTACAGATTATCTTGCAGCCTCAGAAGGCAGCAGTGGGTAAAAAGGCCAGGCGAATGTGTGCTTTGTACAGCGAGGACTAAAAATACTACGTTTTCTTTTCATGTGCTTGGCAGCCTCTCGTTGTCTTTCCTCCTCTTTTCCTCTTCCACCTCATTTGCTGCAGTCATAGCTTCACTGCAACTGTATTAATAATGTGGACAAAAATAGTGTGTTTCACCAGTTTACTAAAGCGTTTGTGCCTTGATGCAGCTTTTCTTTCACTGGAGGCTATTCTCCAGCATAGCCAGTCTAAAAAAGTTCTTTTATTTTTTGCCTACTCTCGTCCTTCCACTTTTTGTCAATTCAAATTCTCACAATTAGTGCAGTTGCACTAATGGCAGGTATCCAGCCATCCAAGTTAAGATGCCATTTAACTTGTTGTTAGGTGTGCAGAACTGCAGCCTGCCACTGCTTGTCACATTATCCCCTCAAAACAAGACATGTTCATGGGTGGAAATGCAGGAAAGTAGGGAAACGTGGAACGCTATTAGCTGGCATGAGTCTCACAAACAGCTAATAAACCTTTTCTTACGAGCACTGTAAACAGTAGCAAGTAGGTTGTCCTAGACATAACCTTCCAGATCATCTGCCTTCCTTCTCCACTGTTCTTTGTTGGACTTAGGAACACAGGGTAGGAAGTGAAAGCTGTTTACGGGGAACTAGAAATCAGCAACAGAACAGAGTTTTAGTTTAATCTCAATCAAGATTTCCCAAACCTATAAAAGTGGTAGGAAAGGGCAGAGCATCCTGCCCAGAGCTCAAAACAAAAGAGAGGAAAAAAGAAAAAAAGGTAAAACAGATCTAGAAAAGAACAGCAGTCTAGAAATAGTCTTCATATACATATGAAAGTTCTTAATTACTCCTTTCTAGAAGAGCTGTTTCCTCTATTATAATGTTAATTATTTATGCTGTATATAAATATTTGGAAGCTGTCCATTCTTTCCATCAAACTTTAGGCAGCAAAATTAAATGCAAATGCAACATCCTACTTATATATTTAGCATATGTGTATTACATTTACACTCCAAAGCCATCTGTCTTCCTTGAAGACAGCTAAAGCCACCTCATTCTCCTAAAATAGGCATTTTAAGGAACAAAGGATCAAGAGAAAGGCAGTGGGGCTGGGATCCATTCGAGTCCCCATTCAGTTAAAATCAAGGCTGCTGTTTGCTCTGCAAATAGGTGAGTCACTTAGACCAAGGTTTTCTGAAGAGCTGTGACTCCAGGGCAGAGTGACCTTCTGAGTGGACTTCTGTACTTGACACGAGTGAACTGGAAGTCCTAAACATTAAAATAAATGAACAGGAAGATAAAAAAAAAAAAAAAAAAAAAAGGCTGGGTTTAAAGGATGGAAAACTGTAGTTTTATTTAGTGAAACTGAAAAGTGAAGATAGGCTCACTGCATGAGAGAGTCTTTGGGTCCTAGGCTGAGGTCAAATCCCAGATTTGTTCCTTATTTATTTCACCTAGTAGCTTACTGCGTTCTGTTTAACTTGACAGAGATCTAAGATGTCTTAGTGTGTCTGGTGAGGAGTAAGAGGAAAGATGAAAGAAGTAACATAATTCACCCAATCCTGAAGGTGCTTTTGGTTATAGTCTTGGTTATATAGTCTAGGATATATGGTCTCTTACCCCCATAATCTGCAGTGACACTTTGCTGGTGTCCTGCCTCTGTGCAGGCTCCATGGCACTGTGTTATGCTCCATATGCTCCTTAGCTGCTGTGGTGACATGTCAGGTTTGTCAGCCTGATTTTTAGGTCACCATCTCTGATTTTCAGGGTAGAATCTTCTACTCCAATAGGGCTTTACTGACAGGAGAGCTCACTGTTACTGTTATTTTCACATGTGATGCTCTTTTGTATGTCCTTCTCAACAGTTAAAATAATGTTGGGATATTTTTATAGCTTATGGTTGATCATATTAGCAGATGGATAGAAAATAACACACAATTTGTCTTTTTTTTTAACTTTTTGAGCTATGAAACTCGCAAGTGATCAATACATGAAGGATGTTTTCTGCAAGGTTCATTGGTTATTGTGTCCATGCTGAACAGTGACTCAGGATAAAAGGAAGTTTGTTCATGTTTCAGTTATTTTTCACTGCGTATTAATGTTCTTGGTGTTCTCAGCACTGACAGTTGAAAGGATGTGCAACAGATGGCATTTTCTTTTTTATTACTATTTTTATGTTCTCTGCTGGTTTTGAGTCACTTCCACTGAAACCGCATCCTGCCCTTACGCTGCCTTAACCAGGCTCTTCATAGGGGAGCCCCTTTCAAGATATTAGCTGTCATTTTGAACGTTTTGTTCTGCTAGTGAATTTTCCAAATGAAAGGCCTGTGCACTGAAAGAATCAAAACGAATCAGAAAGCAGAGCGAGGATGAGAGCTTGGAGGCGATCACAGAGGAGCTGCCACCAAGACGACCCGTGGAACATCATTTCAGAGCCTTTTATGAAATTTAGCTGCAAGTCCAAACCTGCAGTCAGGTAATAAAGCAGTAAAAGCAGCTTTGCTCGGCAGCTATTCGGCTGTGCTAACGCAAAGAGGCTGATTTAAGTTTCTCTGCTTTGCAAACTGCCCATCCACGCCTATCTAGAGCTGCCCTATGTGGGCAGTTCACCTCTGCGTCCTGCCTCCAGCTGATCCATCTATCCTCTACACTCAAGTGCTTCTTTCCTTGCCCCTTGCGAAGTTACTGAGCTTGGCATTTTGCATGTTTCACTAACCTAGTGAATGTCTTCTACAAACTGTAGCTACTGCTGAGGGAGTGGGCACCTGCTCTGCATTCCTCATGCCTGGAGTGCTGCAGCCTCAACATTCATCTCTGTGAGACTCACTTAACCACTAACTAAACGAAGTGCTGCTGCTCTGGTACAAATTAAAAATACAATAAATGTCCTAGAGTGGGAAAAAGAAAAAAGCGTTCAATTCCATGGACATCTACCACTGCAAATGCTCGCAGAACAGGTTACAAAGTGAATCCCAGTAAGTGTTTAGCACAAAACCAGTTAGTACAAAACTGCCCCTCCACAGCAGCCCGTTTCATGGACGAGGGCAGCGTTCAAGGCTACAAATACTCGGGACTCTTGATCGCTCCCGCACGGCGGCAGCCCTGGCTCCGTCCTGCGCCTGCCGGCACCTCTCGAAGGGAACGAGGCTCCTGCGACCGCCGCGGCCCCGCCCGACGCCCGGTTCCCTGCACGCAACCCGCAGCCGCCCGGGTCTCCCCGAGGCACCTCAGAGCGCGGCCGCCGCCGCCCGCCCCTCACGTCACACCCCGCCTGCCTCCTCGCCCTGCGGATTGGTCGGCGCCTTCGCCGAGCCCCGTCGCGATTGGCTCTGCGCGACGCCCATCCTGCTCCGACGGCAAGCCCCGCCCCTGGGCCGCCCGCGCGCGGCAGTGGGGCGATCGGGCGATCGCGTGACGTCAGCGACTCGCGGCGCTGCCATTGGCGGGTGCGGCGGGGGGCGCGATGTGGCGCGCGTTGCGCTGCGCGGTCCGCGCGGGGGGTAGTGGAGGGGGCGCGGTGGGGTCGGGACGTCGCCGGTACCTCCGCCCAGTGTCGCGACAGCCGCAGCTGCAGCCGCCGCGCGCCGCTACCACCGCCACTGGCCTCTGCGTGCTGGGAGCCCGAACCGCGAGGTGAGGAGAGGGCGGCGGGCTCGGCCGGGGCGCGCTGAGGGGGTGGGGGAGCGGGTGACACCTCCGCAACTGCGCCCTGGAAACGGGCGCTGTTTGAGATGCCGCAGAGGCTCCGCGTTATGAGGAAGTTTAAAGGTGGAGGGAACCTGCCCTTTCCTGCTTATTTATTTATTTATCTATTTATTTTTCCTCGCCCCGTGCTCGGGTAGGGGGACAGGGCTTTGGTTTTGTTTTTTGCTTTGGAAGCGGTTCGGTTTCCTGGGCTTGGCCCACACTATGTGCTCGCTGTCTGGTGTTGCATGTACAAGGTGGAATTTCTGAGCAGAATATGCAGAGAACATGGTTTTAGACACATTTTTCATCACTTCTTAGTGAAATTTAGTACTGACTTCTCAATACTCTATCAGCACCTCAAAATGTTATGCTGGAGCCCCGTTCTGCAGGTGCAGCTGTTACCTGGTGAATGATAACAATAAAATCCTTTGAGCACCTACCTTATGTTGCATGATGATGTGTATTATGGGTGGGAAATGTCAGAGAAAAACCATAAAAATACAACCGGTGCTCAACATATACCAAGTGTGTAAGGAAAAGCAGCCATTTGATAACTGCTGGTGCTCCGCCTGAGCCTGCTGGGTGCTGATGTCGCCGAATGGCTCCCCTTGCCCCCGTTGGTGTTTTCAGTGGCAGGCGTCCCGCGGCCGCGATGCCCGAAGTGAACACGGACGAGCTGGACGAGCAGCAGGTGCAGCTCCTGGCCGAGATGTGCATCCTCATCGACGAGGAGGACCGCAGGATCGGGGCGGACACCAAGAAAAACTGCCACTTGAACGAGAACATCGATAAAGGTGCAGCCTCGTTGCCGACTGAACCATCAAGTTTGAGTCTGTGTTTTCGGAAATGCATTAATGGTTAAATTAAAGCCCCTTGTAAGTGGGTGCCAAGCAAGCGGGGGTAAGGTTTCCACGTGAAGCTTAATGTTGAATTTCAGAGAGTCGCAACATGGGAGAACAAACAATTAGAGGCAGCAGCAAAGGAGAGAAATGGATGATTATAGAAATAAAGCACGTGTTTGCTGTAATATTTGGAGTCATGCATTTTGATGATAAAGTAGTATTGTTTTTCTGTTAGGTAACTGATTCTGTGTGGTTTTCTAAAGAATGCCAGTGTCTCTTCACTGAGTTCTTTATGAATAGAAGAGACTACGATTTTCCAGTAGCTAAGTCAGAATTCTGCCTCAACGACTGTTGATCGAAGGTTTTCTGTTTTCATTTTAATTGCTTATCAGATTCACTTTTGTTTGGTCACATTTGTGAATTTTCACATAGTAGTTTGTGACCTTTTTTTGTGTACTCATGAGTGCTCTAAAGAAGGACACAAAAGACACAAAAGCCTCAATAATCAATGATTTTACTGTTTTTACTATTCCCTTCCACCACACCTCTGCAGTTCTTGAAGCTCCTTGAAATTCCCTTAGCACGTTCTGTATTTTAGTGTCATCTCTTTCTGATAGTAAGTTTATGGATAGTAAGCCTTTGTAGATGCTGAATATGCATCATCAAAATGGTGAATTTAGTAAATGTCTCCTGTTTTCTTGTTGTCTTTAGGGCTTTTGTAGTTGCTTAATATAAGTCTGAGTTGAAATAGAAACTAAATAAGAGTTTTTCTGCAAATATTTTTTTAACAGATATATATTTTGACTGTTGTGGGGTTTTTGTTCTTTTTGTTTGTTTGCTTTCTAAGATGAAGCCATTCTTCTATACTATTAAACTTTGTCTTTTTATGCTTTTTTTTTCTTCGTTAAATATTTTCTATGCTTTCTCTTTTAGGAATGTTGCACCGAGCATTCAGTGTTTTCTTATTCAACACAGAAAATAAACTGTTGTTGCAGCAGAGGTCACATGCTAAAATTACTTTTCCAGGTTAGTATAGACACATACATTTTTCAAAATGCTTTATTTAAACCAATGTTTCCTTTTAAAAGAACTTGAGAAGTACTTTCTCATGGATGTGGCAAGAGAATAATGAGAGTACTTGTTTACTGCTATATATGTTCTTGGGAAATGAGTCCCTCATGACTTGTTTGATCCTGCCTGTGCAAATGTAGAGTGTGTGGTGTTTATCACTGCAGAAAGGCTTAATTGGGAGAGCTGGAGCAGTTGCTTGGATATCTCTGCAGAGTTGAATTGTTTTTATTACACTGTAACTTGTAATTGATACGTTGTCAAGTCATTCTGCTTGGGGAGCACTTGTGTTGTGCTTCAGCCAGAGCAGGGGACCTTCTCTCTGTATAAATCTTAACAAATGCTTTCGTTGTCTGTAGAAACACTGAGGCTGCGGCCAGACTGTGTTGTTTTGGAAAGCTCCCAAACTATTACTATAAATGCAAAGAAGCATAAAAATAAGAAGTGGAATGAAACAAAAGTAGCTTGCGTGAGACACATTGGAAGAAACCTAAAACTGTCTGTTTTGGAGTTCCAGCTGGAAAACAAATATGTGTGTTTCTAAAATTTTCCAGCTATAGGAAGAAAGATCCTACTTTCCTTCCAAAAAATATTTCCCTTAAAGATATTTTTCCTTAATCACTAAGAAATCAAAATAGCAAGTGTAGTTTGTAGGTAACTAGAGGGAATTTTAGATGCTTTTGAGATGGATTTCTAAAGATCCAGGGTTGACTGTGGCAGCTGCATCTCTGCATTAATTTTTGATATACTAGGCACAAATATAAACTCCCCAACGTTCCTATAATTACAGTTTATAAAGGGGGTTACTGTTTTAAACACTGTACTGATACAAATTTCTTGCAGATTGTTTTACCAACACATGTTGTAGTCATCCACTAAGCCATCCCCTCGAACTGGAAGAAAATGAAGCCATTGGTGTTCGGAGAGCAGCACAAAGACGAATGAAAGCAGAATTAGGAATTCCCTTGGAGCAGGTAAAGGCGGGAGTGAGAAATGTAAATCATCAGTCACTATCTGGATTTCCCTACATCTGGGAGATAGGGTCAGCCTGAGATCTAAAATTGAATGTAACTTCAGCTCTCGGTCTGATGATTTGATGAATGTGATGCTTCTTGCTCTATATTTTAGAGTCTCAAAGGCTTATCTCACTTAGTGGAATACTTAAGAGTATTTCACTGCTCAAAGTAAATATGAGCCAAAGAGTAAATCACAGAATAATGAAGCATTTTATTGCTTCAGTTCTACCTATGCTTGCTGGGGCTGGCACTCCTGCTTGCCCAGGTAGTGTGAGGAGGCTCTGTGCTGATGGAGGAGCTGATGCACCTGCTGGGCAGTGCATCCCTGCAGGCCCGAGTTTCCTGCAGGGAAAGGTGGCCAGGGCACCAGGTATTGTCTCCAGTCGGATCAAACAGCCTTCTCCTGGCACCCTTCTTGCGTGGCAGCTTAGGAGTGTGCAGAGGGCAGGGCAGAACTGTCTGAAGGAGTGTGGTGGTTGAAACCTCTTTCTACACCATGCAACTAAGTCTGTGTTGCAAACGAAGGGAGGAACAGTGTGATGCTGGGAAAGAAGATGGTTGCATTGTCCCCAGAATTATTTAGCTTGTCTGCAACATGCACCAGTCCCTAGCAGAACAGTGTCATACAGTTAAAGACGAGTTTTGATCTTGACTTTAAATGATTGTCAGGTCTTTTGGTTGGGAATAAGGTAAGTGCAAGTGTTTCAGTATTGATTTAGTGCTTCAGTGAGTGTATATCAAGCTCTGGTAAAGACTGTTGAAAATCTAAGTTCTTATATAGAGAAAACACGCAACATACCGTAGGGTAAGTCTGGCTAGAAAGATGCTGGGCCATCTATGTGATTGAAAGTGCAATTGCAACTGAAAGCTAATTAAAACTAACTTTTTTTTTTTTTTTTTTCATGGTGCTTATTTGTAAAGAAATATGTTGCATTTGTACATCCAGAAAAAAAATCCTGTTTTAGGAAGATGACAGAAGGTAGAAGCTGTTGATTGTTCTGTGATGCCTGGCAATTTGAGTATTCTTTTTTTGTCTTGCTGCCCGCTCTAAAATGTGTTTTGGTTGTAGGTTACACCAGAAGAAATCTCTTATCTGACACGAATTCACTACAAGGCCAAGTCGGATGGGATTTGGGGTGAACATGAAATAGACTATATCTTATTTGTACAAAAGGATGTAACACTGAATCCTGACCCAAATGAAATCCAGAGCTACTGTTATGTGACACAGAAAGAACTAAAACAGCTCTTGGACAAAGCCTCCAAGAATGAAGTTAAGATTACTCCATGGTTTAAGCTAATTGCAGAGACCTTTCTTTTTAAGTGGTGGGATAACTTGGCTAACTTGAATAAATTTGTGGATCATGAAAGAATACACAGAATGTAAGCAGCAAGCGGCAGGACGTGCTGAAGGCTGGCAGTGATGTGCTGTCTCACTAGCAGTGTGGTGACTCTCACTCCATTGCTAAAAAATATGGTCCACGTGGAACAGATCTAACAAATAACTTTATATAGAAATGGTTGTGGTTGTTTTTTCCCTCAAATGCCTCCCCCAAACTCCCATTTGCCCTGTGTGAGTTTAGCTTGTTCTCATTTAATGGTAACATTAAATGGTAACATAGGAAGCTTCCTGGCTTTGTCTTTCACCGTGACCCTCACCATGGGCTATGATAGAATCTTCAACCTGTGTGCATCCAGTTTGCTCTTAGTTCTTCTGTAAGAAAGAGCTACATGGTCTGGCAAGAGAAACTTGACATCACCAGTCCAGCACCTTCAGTACAGATAGTATCTGTTCAGTGCCACAGGGCTTAAGCTCCCTCTTTTTGGTTAAGTAGCAACTAAATACCGGGTAGTTTTGTGACCATCTTTAATTAGAAACTAATAGTTAATTATTTCAAATACAAGTGCTTGATACCTGACATGAGGCAGGTTCTTTGGAGGATGGGTGTGCTGTACCCCTATATATGGCACCTCTCCAACTTCCGGAAAACAGGCATCCTGATGAAAGCTTTTCTATTGCAGCTGCCTACTGCCTACTGTGAGGTCCCTTCTGAAGTCCTTGAAAACTCAAGTCTGTGAGTTTAGTTGTTCAAACTCCAAAATTTGACAGTTTATGGCATTACACCAAGTCTTAATTTTAGCTAATGAGAAATTCTACCTAAGTGTTAGAGCTACTCCTTTTTGAGCCTGCAGTTCATAACTGGTTAACAGAGAAGGGTTGTGTTTTGCTTTGTTTTTGTTGCTGTTTTTAATTAGACAGTGGGTAATGAAGGGTATTTCGGTCTGAACTTACGTACTTTCTATACCCCCACCCCCAACCTTTAATCGTGATGTCTTCTGATAGCAGACTATTCAAAAACCTGTATTTGTTTGAGGTTAATCCGCCAGATATTTTCTAATAAAATTAGCCATTCATCATTTCTCCCTGCTTGTGAAACAGGATTATAATTTGTTTCTGGTTTTATGATAAAAGCATTTTTTTTCCCTTTTTTTCCTCTCTCAACAATTAAAACCACAGCATTGAGGTTATTATGTGCCAGCATCTCTCCTGGTTCAACATTTTAAGTTTTAGGGTCAAGTTCTTGTGTATTGGACATGTTCTCTTACAGCAAATAGTAGTGGGAGACGGAACTGTAACAGCTCTGTTGAATTCAGTGCAATCAACTACATTACCCTCGTAATATATTAAGGTACTTTTTAAAAGAAATGTGATTTTAAAGATAAGACTAAGGATTAAAATACTTTAAACTGTGGACTTGGTTTTTTGTTTCCTTTTTTTTCCCAAGATTACAGTCATGTGAAAAGTAACTTCTGAAATTATTACACTGAAAAGAACAATCTGCTTATTTAACAGCACAAAAGCAAGGTTATGTGCTTGGGGGATAGCGGGGCATTACTATGTATGACTGAGGACTTTTCCCCCTTGCCATTTTGGTACTATTTTACATGTGCATTTTATTGAACTCCAGTTTAATAACTGTTTATCATTGCTTTGTTCATGCATTACATTTAAAATGCATAATTTTACTAACCTCTAGATATTTCCTACCTTGTTTTTTAGCTAGAGACAAAAAAAAGAATATTTAATATTTGACAGAACATATTTTGTTGCAAGTACAGAGATATGAGTCTCTATGGAAAAAATGCATTCCTTCACTGGGGCTGACAGTAGCATAACTGCTGCGAACTGATGAGACAAGTTTTGACTCTCTTGCATATCTGAAATCTTAAAAATGTAAATTTTGACTCTGCCTGCCCATGTTCTTACAGGGATGATTACTGCCCAGTACTGAGACAGCGGCTACCTCTCCAGCTTCAGTCTTTATCTAGTTTAGTGGACAAATGTATTTCCTATTCATTCAGAACTAGGTCAGTGCACAAACACTAACCTCTTGCACAGGAAAGTGCGGAAAGCTGAGCCTCGCTGGTTCAGGCTCTTATGAAGAGAGCAGTTTTAGTTCCCAGAGGAGTTCTACTGCCAAGCACTTCATTTCTTGATTTTAACTCATTATCAATTTAGTTTTACATGAAATTTTAAATACTTAACACTGCTACAAGGTCAGAAATTAAGAAAATGGAACGAGGTGGTATTTTTGACATGTCTTTCTAGAAGTGGTTTCTGTCACAGATCTTGACAGAAATTTCTCATGGTGTTACTAACCCACAGAGAAATGCAAGAGAAAGGTTCGAGACTTGTTCCTCTCTGGGGATTCAGGGATCTTACCTCCCACTCTCAATGTTTGATTTTTTTAATACTCCAATTTTGCTAAAAAGGAAAACAGGACCAGAAACAAGTTTTAATAAACCTGTGCTTTAATTCAGGCGGCTCATCTTCTCTGTGTTTTACCAGATTTTCTCTTTCCAGCCAGTAGATGCTTTGGCCTAGAATCAAATACGTGTCTGTCGGATTCTCCTTTCCTGCCCATGCGATTCATCTTCTTTTGAGCATTCTTTGCCATGGTCTTAACTTTCTTCACCATCTATTTAAAGACAAACAAATAAACACTTTGAGTAATTTCTCCAAATAGGTTTACCTTTTGTTTTTTAAAAAAACAGCTGTTCCTAAGTCTGTGTTACTATATATTGTTTTTAAGAATGAGCTAGGCACTTTTGAAGGTATAAAGTGCTCAACAGAACATGAAGCCTCAAGAAAAAGAGATGAACAGGAAATAGTTGGGTTTTTTTTGGATCTTCTTCACGAACAACCATCTCAGAATTAAGCGGCCCAGAAGACAATTTAAATACAATTATGTCATATTAGTTTCTATAAGCATAGATCAATTTAACAGACCTTAGCATCACGAAGACCAGAGACATCACGTGGCGGGCGAGAGGAGCTGCGACTACGTGCCACAGATTTAGGGGTTTCAGACTCATCACGTTTACGTTTCCTTGTAACACTACGGGACCTTCTTGCATAATGTGCCTGAAATTCAGAACACCATTTTAATTATTAAAAATAGAAAAATCACCACAGATATAAGTTGTCATTGCAAAGCAGTTTAATATTCATTCATTTCAAATTCAGTTAGTATGAAGACCTAGGACATGAACTGCTGTGATATATTAGTTTGGTTGTACTATAGTAACATAAAGACCTTGTCAACAGCTCAGCACTGTCTACCTGTCCTACAGCAATATTCAAATTTCAAAGAATACTAGCATGTTCTCTTAAAAATTAATTTTCTGATTTGAGTAAACCCATGGATAAAATCCGATAGAAGAAAAAATAATGTATAGCAACATTGAAGCAATTTTACAATAGCAGCAAAAATGCAATGAAGAAACCCACTGATTCCTTGCTCTCTCTATAGGACAAAGGACATCTCTGAGATAGCTCCTAAATCAACATGGCATGTCAGCACTGAAAACCATAAATGTTTATTTCAGAGGTATAATGCTGACATTGCTTGCTCCCCAGCCCCTAGTTTATTTAAAGAATTAAGATCTCAAGTTTCAGATAGCCGTAATTCTACTGGATTTGCCATACAAAATGGATTTGTTTTTTAATGTATGATAAAATGATTCCACAAGGCAAATCTAAGTTTTGAAGTTACAGTTCATGACTGTACAGCAACTAAAAATGCCAGCCAGGCCATCAAGAACTTTGACTAGAATTCACAGCATTAATGAACTGTAAAAAGATGAGCCTGACCTGTCATTATTTCTACTTCTGACATAACAGTATTCCATCCAACAACATAGTCTTGAAATTTTAAGTCTGGTTAGCTGATCCCAGTTTGTATACCAAGTTCTTGAGCCATATACAAATTCAAACAAAGTTCTAATAGAAAGCAGTGATTCCTTATAAATACCAGAGGAGGATGTTCAGGTACCCCAGCCTGTTATAACCATGTCACTCACCTCACTCAGATTTCACATTTCCCACCTCACTCTTGTACTAACTATAATACATATTTCAAAAGTGCTCAAAGAAATTCAGCATGCAACGAAACTGATTTCATGTAGATAACCATAGCATTTAAAGAACAAGCTTACATCATCTTTATTAGTCATGTCAAGTCCAAGATCTGTCATTTCCTTCTCTAGCACCTTCCGCTGGACCTGTAAAGAAAAAGTTAAGAAATCACATTTCTCTTTAAAAATAATGATCCTACTTAATTTTTGTCTTAATAAATGCTCATAAGCCTATGTATATGCATAGGCTTACTGGATACTACATGTAAATACTATATGTAAATACTACATCACACCCTGTACAACCATACTATGAAACTCATTTCATGTCCAACTAATTCTCTTTATCTAAAACCATAATAACAGCATTTGTCCCAGCATTCCAAAACAGATCTTTCAAACAACGTGCCCTTTTTTTTTGAAGGGAGAAGAGGAAGGGATATTTTTATCAGAAATATTTCCTTCTCTCCCAAAAGGCATACACTGTGGGGGAGCACATAAAAATATGTATATTATATATATAATATATATATATATATACTCATATAATTTTCATATATATAGGTCCAGAATTAGCAAATTTCATTTTCTGAAAAAGCCTATTTTTTCAGGTTGGTATCTAGCAACCTTTTGGACTAGTTTCAAGAGTTCTTTACACTAGAAAGCAGAGTATCTAGCTTCCACAAAGAAACATCTGATCTTTTCCAGTATAGGAAGACCTTGTAACATATTTTACATAATTTTACTTTCAAATAATAATCTCAAACTTCTGATTTCCCCACATAAAAATAAATACAAAATTCCCATACAGCAACCCATCTAAAAGAGCTGGATTCAATTCCTAAAACCTTCTGCTGTGCAAATCTTAATCTAACAGAACACTTGTGTGACATTATATAAATCACTTTGTATGCCTCCATATCCATGATCAACACTTCTATGAACACAGAAGAAAGCAAACAAACATAAGAGTAAAACATGAGAAAAAGTGATCAGTTCCACCAAACAAAATTATACTGTTTTATACAATTACATATCAGGAAAATTTTATAATGTAATTTATAATATAGTAATAATTTATAATATAGTATGTTCTATACTTGCCTTCTTAGCTGTTCTAGGCATCCTCGGACCCCGTATATCTTTCTCCTTTGACTGCAAGATTTTCAGTTTCTTCTTTTCTCGTATCTTTTGTGCCAGATGTCGGATTTCCATCATTTCTTCATCTTCACTTTCTGGTTCACTGTCATATTCTCCAGCAGCTTCTCTCAGCTCTTCCTCTTTTTCTAATTCTTCAAGTTTCTTAAAATTCAAAGAGATCAAACAAAAATCAGGCCTTTTAGTTTTGGACCACAAATTCAAATCAAAAATCATTTTTAATCTGGGGGATCTCAAAATTACATTTTTATATTGACCTGAGGTATGACAAAAACACTATACAGGCCATATAAAGAAGAAATCATGTTCTTTATAATGATCTTGCCAGCCACGCTTGAAGCAGTCAGAAATGGATTACTGCGCAAGAAGTCACGGAGTGCAAAACTACACAGGCTTCCCAGCTCACCTTGTGGTGCAGTTTGGCTGTATTTGCATGGCTGCCCTAAACTTGCCTACTGCATTGACGCAGTGTAGCTTGACCTGCCTTAAGTGTGCTGTTTACAGCATCAAGCTCTCAAAAAAATCTTCCTTTCTACATTCAGCACGAGTCTGGAGCACCAGCTACTCCAATGAGACCAGCTGCCTAAGGAGAGGCTCCCCAATGTACACTCACTACTCACTGGGTGAATGCTCATGATTAATGATACATTTTACTATACATGCACTACATAATTCTATTAATAATACATTCTGATAACCGCATTCCTTCTGTCTATAGTCCATGGGTCAACCTCAATGAGTCATCCTTTGATAAGGGAAAAACAATGTTCCATTTTTCTGAAATTCTCTCCCTAGTTATTCAGAAGACAGTATCTTTACCCATGGCAAGTTCAGACAGTGTAGGACTTGTTTTCATGACACACTGTATACTGCAAATATAGTAATTTACACTAAAACAAAGGAATTAAAATGCAAAAAGGTGTAAAAAGAATAATGGAAAACTCACTTTCATGATATCCGGATCAATATAGTCAAGTATATTATGGCCTTCCCATATCTCTGGTATCTTATCGTATTTTTCAGATGAATTCATCAAGTCCCAGTATTCTTAAAAAAATTTAAAAGTTGGTAAAGTGCCAAAATAATCTCAAAGAAGTGTTCACTGTTAAAAGAGAACACTTAGATAATAATAAAAAAGTCGTAAGTATCACGATATCACTAAAGTATAAAAAGTTATATATTACTTACTCTGAAGATCCAAAACATAATCATCTCCCATTTCAAGTTCAAGATCTCTCTCCTGAAAAGATATACATGGTTTTGTATGACTTCCAATTTTAAGTATATGTGTTAATTTAGCAAATTTAAAAATCATCTACTTATTTCTTAATTAAGAGTTGCCACTTACCAGTTTCCTCCTGGGTGCATCTACTTCCATACGTTTCTTACGTGCTATTGCCCCCTCAGGTATAAAAGGCAGCCGTTCCTGAAATTAATGCAAAAATCCCCCCAAAACCAAGCATGAACGCTTGAATACATAGTTTTTATGATGCTAAAAATTTCTACTATATTCTACTCCTCAAGGAAATAAAGCCCCAAGCTGACATGCCAATCAGCAGAGGCATTTATAGAAGAAAAGTAAACACATATCATCACATTAATCTGTTCATATGTTTAGCCAAGAGAGAACTTTCATCCTTTCTGTATTTTAAAGAGTACTGAAAAATATACTAAAAAAGGTAAGCATGCATCCTACCTTGTTATCTCTTTTAGTTGGGATGGCCAAATGTAATCTATTCAGCACTTCATTCACTTTATTTCCTTTCATTTTAGTATCAACACGATGGGCCAACAGTCTGTCACAGGCCTAAGAGTGAACACATCAACATGTGGAAAGGAAGAGACTTCCCGATACATCAAATAGTGCTGTTACCTAGCCTCACATGAATATGATCCATATTTTCCATATAACTGATTTTTTATAATGAAAAGTAACAGATTATATGAATAAAGTATGCTTAAAGCTTGTCACTATAATACAGTTTTACAGCAACTAAATTCTCACAAGTGAGGCAAAATAATTAGCCGTTCATTTGGAACAAAACTGATAGCGAAGGAACTTACTTCTGTTTTAACCTGGATTACACCTTCTTCTGTTAAAGTACTTGTCTCTATTACAGAAAATCCTTCTGCTTGAAAACCTTCAAATATTTTCTGAAATAAAAGAGTCATTCCAAAAAATTACACTTCACAGATTTCTTTGTAGTACATTACCATAAAGAATAGAAATTTTAATCAAATATTATGCAACTTGTAAAATGTACTTCCAAAAATATGACCAACTTTATGGCTACAATCTTAGTCAATCTTTTTATTTTTTAAATACATAACTACCTTCTTGCAAAAAATAAATAAGGACACATATGCAAGAGGAAGACAGAGAAACAGGAATTCTTTGTATCCTTGAACTTGTGCACATAAAAAAAATCCTAGCCCTGGATATACCAACTGCTGCCCAACAGAGATTTCTACAGCCTACTACAGAAACTGTTCAGCAGTATCTCCAATCCCAGTGCTCCTTGTCTCTGAACTCTCACTGAAATGGAAGTAATTGGACAGAGCTTACTCAGTCTTAGGGCCAACTACCATGGTAAAGGGAAGCCCTCACAGCCTCAATGATTTCTGAAATAGCTGAGGGGTTGCCTTCTGCCTGGGGTTTATAATATTCAGGCCAGAATATAATAAGCTTAAAAAGATATTGATATACTTAATGCTTAAATAGAATATTATAGAATATACTTAATAGAGTACCACAGAAATAATACTAAATAGAATATTACAGAAATACCCAATAAAACATTATACTTAAAGAGGTACATAGCAAGACCTGGAAAAAGACTTTCCATTACATTATTATATAGTTTAGAAATGACACATAAAAGTCTCTGCCTGATACAAACTCTTTTAGCCCATGATAAGTATTTTTGCAAATATCAGAAAATGCTGCAATGGGAAGCACTCTGACCTGACTCTCTTCAGGAAGTTCTGCAATCCTCTTCACATCACACTTGTTGGCAACAACTATAAGTGGCTAGTAAACAGAAAATAAGTATCATTACCCATGTTATCATATTATAAAAGCCTGGATTTGATTAACAATGTAAATGTACCTTGTTAGCAAATAATGGTTTAATATTTCTGAAGAGTTCTACTTGCTCCTCCAGGCTGTGCCCACACTGTTCAGACACATCCATTACATACAGCACAGCAGCACGCAGATGGGCGAGTGCTGTTATAGCCTGCATTTCGATGGTGTTCCTTTCTTCCAAAGGATGATCCAAAATACCAGGAGTATCTACCACCTGAAATTCACATAAATATAATTAACTCACACCTTACTACAAGACAACATAGCATTTTGTAAGGTCTTGACTGCTACTCAATATTGTCTTTTATGAACTGTGTTCTTGACTTTGAATCATAAGTGAAACTGTCAATTAGGCAAAATTGAGAATATGGAAATCGAATGATGGGAGAATTTGCTATCAGAATAACAAATAATCTAACTACTGAAAAGCTCTGCCCCAATCTGGCCTAGAATTTGACAGTGATAAGAAGTCTTCAGTGAGTAATATCAGTTCCCATTCCTCTCTGAACCACACACCTCTACCCACATGTTTTTAGAACAGATTTGGACTACTAACCTCATTTGGCACAACAAATTAAAAATCCTGCATAGCTGCTCTCAGACATAAGTCTCCTCAAGATAAGAAAATGCAACTCACATTGCAAAATGGAGAACCAGGATACAACCAGTTAAATGCTTTAAGAAAGTTCAAGATAGCAGTAGTACTTACCTGCCAACGAAGGTATTTATAATCCATGTGGCCCACAAAGAGAGATTTTGTGGTAAAGGCATAAGGCTGCACTTCAACATCTGCTCTTGTAACCTTAAAGCAAGATTTATTGATAAACATTTACTAAAAAATTCTTTAACTGAGAAGCACTAAATCAAAACTATAATACACTTCCCCTGGTACAGGAGAGCTAACAGTGATTATTCTGGCTCATTCTCAGCAGGAATGGCTCTATCAGAAAATATATTAAACATGCCATTTTGGTAAAGGTGATGATACACAATCCTACGGTATATTTAAGTCAAATCCTTTGTAATTTTCCATTTATCCCTCAGGTGAATTTCAATCAATCTCTATTTATACCTACTTGTTCTCTCCAACATAAGACAGTGCCATAATGACATCAACTTGTTCAAATGTTATTTCAGAATATTTTAATTAAATCACATCTCAGTATTATTTCTGAAAAAGAATTCACCTACCTTATTTATAAAGCTAGATTTTCCAACATTTGGATAACCACACAACAGAAGAGTTCGTGTATTGGGATCAATGGTTGGCAAACGAGACAAATGTTGTCGCACTGAAATGTAAAATGTTTGTGATAGTTTCAGATAATTTTAAAAAATTGAAAGAAAAAAGTCATACTCTGAAGTTTTTATATATATAGCTTAACTGGCTTTTGGATTTTATAAACTGGTTTACTGATTATTTTTGAAAATATATGCTTGCTTGTTAACTGCAGAATTATGTACAAAGAACAGAAACTACAAATATCAGAATTATCTAGATCTCAAAAAAAAAGAGAAAGTCTATAAATACTTTAAGAGTTAAAGTCTCTGTCCATCTCAGCTAGAATGACCTGATGAAATCAGATAGCATAGGCTGAAGTAAAGAATAATGTGTGGAAAAATAATTCTACAAACATATGGAAATGAAGACAATAAACGCATGACTGTGACAAGAAACACTGATAACAGTAAAGAGTAACACTTACAAAATCTGTAGATTTTCAAGGAGAAAACTAATCAGAAAACAAATCAGAAGTATTTGGGGGTTTTAGAACTATTTCTATGGTTCCTGTACCAAGTGCTGTTCTAAACACAGTCTTCTTGTTTTATCAGCTACTGTTAACAGCAACACTTCTGATGTTTAAATGTCATTTGTAAAAGATAAATTTTACATCCTCTTCCACACTTTTAGTCTCTCTAGAACCCACACCTTGCTCCAAATACTCCAAGCTTTGTTTCTGTCTTTTGATAATGGTGCACATGCGTCCCAGGGCAGCACGCTTCAGCTGCTTGCAGCGGTAAAGGGAATCACCATATTTCATCAGCCTCACGTAGTCTTTAGCAACACTGTGGGGAGAGAAAGAGATATGAGGATTATCAGCAACCAAATGGAGAAGCACAATAAATAAATGAATAAATAATGTTCCTTACTTGTCGATCAGATTTTTGGCAATATTAATCTGTCCTAAAGCCAGCTTGTAGTGATCCTTGTCGTAGAGAACATTCATCAAATCTGCATAAAAAGGATGAATATCCTAAAACAAAATATAACATAAAGTTAAAACCCAATTATCTTCCTTATGGTGATAATAGCTAAAAGTTCCTCTTTTTCCTCAGTTCTGTAATACAAATGACAACACAAGAAGGCTGCAGATCAACAATGAACTGCCTAAAGAAAACCCCTCTGGATGCATGGATTCAGGTGCAGTTCCTGAAAGCCACACCATGACACCTTCTCTTAAGTGGGTTTTCAACAACATCCTTTACAGAATCTTTTGAGGATGCAATGCCTCATGTTTAGGTATTTCTTCTTCCTTCAGATATTTTTTAGGGAAGACTAAACACAAATATCATGATTTCTATCTATACAAAGAAGAAGCAACAAGCTACACCAAGTAAAAACAGCATACAGACCCTAAAAAAGCTTTCTTTTTCATCACCCAGTAGCAGTTTCTGTCAAATCAGCTTGATCAGTTAAGATAAAAAGCTCACAAAACTCATTACTCAGTAATCACTTAGATTGGGGCAGAGTTTAGACTCCATTTCCTAGTAGGAACACAGTACCCTTGTAGTACAAGTAGGCTAAAATTGCCCCTTTTCAGTCAAAATGTCCTATGCACTGAATCAGCGTAGGCCAAAATAAATAAAATGAGTACAGTGTTGCAGGGGTATTCAGGACGCCTTGAAAGCAAAGACCCTTTGTATTATCAAATGCCAAAACACTCACATCTAATTTGGGGAAATCTGTTAAGATCTGGGTGAGTCTGTCGTGGTAATTCTGTTGCGTGTATTTGACTTTTCGCATGTAAAACTGCCGAATCCGATGGATTTTATAATGTTTGTGAATGACAGTTGGAGTCTTTCGTTGAGTCTTCGACAACGTCAAATCTATGAAGTCCTGCAATTAAGGAAACGCCGTTAATTACACAAGCTGCCAGGAAGCAGCAACGCAGCGCGGTCTTTACTCTTGCCCTGGTGGAGGAGCAGGCTGACAAGGGCCTCTGTGCTGTGTCGCTGGGTTGAAATGTAAGATTTTTTGCTTTTTTTAAGACAAAGCAACTTATCACAAGGCTGACGCGGACACGAAGGAGCAGAAGTATCAGCACGGTGACATTAGCGCCCAGCTGCCTCCCCGGGCGGAAGCGCCCACTGCGCAGCACCCCCTGTCGCGGAACGTGGTACGCGCTGCCCCGCCAGGAGCCCAGCGCAGGGCGAGACCACAACCCCCGGCGCGGGGGGGGGGGTGGGGGGGGTGGAACGTGGCGAAGTCCGAGGCCACGCGGAACGGGCGGCGGGAGTAGGCCGAGGTGCGTGCGGCGGGGGCAGCGCGGGCCGCCGCGCGGCGGGAGGACATGACGGGGGAGGGGGGCGCGCGGCCGGAGGGGCGAGAGGGAGGGCGGACGCCATTACCTTGGCGGAGGGCACCACAGTGATCTTCTTGAAGTTGTAGAGCGCCATGCCGCCGCCTGCCAGGCGCCGCCGGAAAGGGGGAGGCGCCGCCTCTCGCGAGGGGAGGCGAGGCCGCCGCCCGCGCTTCCGCCGCCGCGGGCCGGGAGGCGGGCGCAGGGCCCTGAGGTGGTGGCGCCCTACGCGGGGCGGCCGCGGCAGTGGCGGCCCGGAGCGCGCCGGGGGCCGCGTGTTTGTGTCTCTCTCTCATGGGAGATGAAGCGATGGAGAGCTGGTTAGCACAAAGGAGCGGTCTTGTCAGTGCCGAGGGTGTTTTTTTTTTTTTTTTTAAAAGGAAAATGGGGAAGCGGACAAAAAGGGGATAACGATAACGTGTCGGCAGGTGTGCCCACCTTGTGTCCCGTGTATCTGCTGAACCCGTTTCTGACGCCCTGGAAGGAGCAGGTCGTTACTTATGGTGCATGCAGGGGTACGCGGGCCACGAACCGCTGCCTGCTGCTCATTTGGTTTTAATAGGAACTTCCCGTGGCTCAGAGTGTAAATCCGCTCAGGTAAAGGCAAAGCTGGAGTGGGTTCTGGAGCCGTTTATGGCCTTGGTAGCTCTCTGTGGCATGTTCGTTTTGTGCATGTCTCCAGCAGACCCGAGATGCGCGTGCAGCCCTAGCACCCACACCTGAGAGGCACCGAGTGCAGGTGTGTGCTTCAGTGTGCGTGTGTGACCCTGCTCGGTGCTGCCCGCAAGCACCCGAGTGCTTCTGCTTCAGATAGATTGCAGGTTACCTGATACGAAAGGGTGAAATCAGATTAAAAATCAGAAAGTTCTCTTGGCTCCTGCCTATTTTTTTTTCTCTGCACCCAAAGCATGACATTTCCCACTTTAGAGGATATAATACGTTATTCTGCCATTGCACATTTTTCTGCAATACTGTTTTTTTTATTTAAATCCATTATTCTTTTCACTCTTCCTTTGTTTTATTGCTTTGTTTTTATTGCTTTGTTTTATTACTCTTTTTGCTGGAATGCTCCAAATGACTCTCCAGTGTGCTGATCTTTTTTTTTTTTTTTTTTTT
>PTEX01000192.1:993940-1046030 GCA_003342815.1 Eudromia elegans
TTCCATATATTCTTTTTTTTTTTTTTTTTTTTTTTTTTTTTTTTTTTTTTTTTTTTTTTTTTTTTTTTTTTTTTTTTTTTTTTTTTTTTTTTTTTTTTAGGATATTTGAAAGGTAATAATTTACCTAATCAGTCAAGTCCGTAGCTAAACCTTTCCAGAAATTAATTCCCGTAAGGACTATTCAATCGCAAGCGTGCTCTTAGATCTGCCCCTGTTGCTAAACTCCCTGGGTGTTGCTACAGCTGCCCTGTAATGGTGGCGAGTGCTGCTCTGTAAACGCTTTAATGCTGGTGCCTCAGTCTTCTTTCTCGAAGCAGTGAGATGTAACTTCATACTTTATTTATATATCGTTTTGTCTGCCTAAGCAGACAAAGTTATAAAGTAGGAGTTACTAAGTGTAATACACATGCCATGGGGGTAGTGCAGAAACATCTAGAACAGAGAAGTGCTTGGCCACCAAAAAGAGCTCAAGAGTCTGGTAACACACATGCAGTGCAAATGGAGGGTTCAGACTGGGGAGAAAATCAAAGCACTGAATTATTTGGTGGCTAAGACATACCCAGAGTGAGCTACATGCTACACAGATGTGTAAATAGAGCATGGAGGTTCGGGATGCTCTAATTTTCAGTTTGCACCAACATGAAAAAGGGAGCAGCAAACAAACCCCATCTCAAGCTAAACACAGTAAGACTGTATGAAGAGAGAGGCAGCATCACATTTGGCAATAAGATTTCTTGAGATAACTTAATTGAAATAACTTACTTTAAAAATGTGTCCTTACATCTCTCAGACTGCAGGGTGTTGTATGGGAAGGAATCTTCTCTTTTAGAACAGAGAAATCTTCTGGTGTTGACTGATGTTTTGCAGAAAAAGGGAAAAGCTGTAATCATTTAGTAATTTTATTTATGGATTGTATGTGACCCAGTCAATCCAAGGATATTAAAGTGGTTCATTCTAAACAAGCAGCTCTGTAAGCTGGAAAACTAAATAATTCTCCTTTCCTTTGACTTTATACCTCATGGTTGGTCTCTGGTAAGTATTCAGATATTATCATCAAACTTTTTCCTGTAATTAGGACTTTCAGAACATCTCTGTCTGTCTTATTTGTGCATGAAAAGGAACAGGCCAAACATCTTGAGTTTTTGCATGAAGATTGATTGAAGATTGTTTTATCTAGAATCTGTTTTCAGAATCTGTTTTAGTGAGCACAGTATGAAAGACAGAATAATAGTAAAAAATTCCACATTTCACCTTCTTTTTTTTAAAAAAAAAAGATTCCCCCTGCTTTGATCTCTCACTTTCCTATATTGGATCTCAAAGTAGCTTCAAGTGCATATTCTTCCCATTTCGTCTCTGGCTATCATGGAACAAATTAATGCCCTCCTAGATTTTAATAATAAAAGTTCGTCTTGTTGCTTGCCCAGGTAATAAACCTAGAGCAGTTTAATTCTTTGGACATGGACAGCACATCACAAATACATTTAAATAGTAAAATAATAGAAAAAAAAGGCTTTGCAAGATTTCTGAAGCAGTGGAATGACCTACAGGCAACAAATAACATTTATCTTTTTCTCAGAAGAATCAAATTCATGAAATTCAATTTCTAGTTTAAAAATGGCATTCATGACACTTGATCAAATGGTTGTAGGTGCTCGGGGTCTGACTGGCGACTCCTGGGACTGGCAGGGCTGCAAAATGTAGTTTCCTCCCAAAGGAACTCGAAGGGACCCGTGCCCCACTATGTGCTCCGGAGACACTGCTTCACTTGAGGATTGAGGCTGCCCCTTCCCTGGGACTGTTCAGGGCTCATTGATGGTTTTCCTTCTAGCAGGGCTTACTATGCATTGCTGCTATCTGAGCTGTATTTTTTTTCCCCCTCTGGGCTTTTATGAAGAAAATAGCTCTAGTGACATATCTTTTCATTCTGCTGAAAAATTGGATATGACATTGGCTTAATGTCCATAGTCTCTAAATTACCAGCTGAAAATTCTAAAAGTAGCCTCAGATTTGGGGTGGCCAGTCTGAGTTCTGATTTGCACAGTGGTTTAGTGGAGTTGTTCATGTTTAGCAGATTGATGTATCTCAGATACACCAAACCATTGCTGCCTTGTCCCACAAAAGGAAAAAATGTGTTCATAGAGATCTCTTCAGTCTCTCACTGCATTAAGTCTGCAGACTCACAAATTATTTTAAAGCCTAAATCAAGCTTTTCTATTGTTTCAACAGAGCAGAGCTATTTGCAGTGTCAAAGCTTGAGTATGTGTGTGCCCAACTCATTGATCAGGCAAGCACAGCATACGATGAATGTTGCCTAGGAGGAAAGCTCGGCCTCGTGTTTCCTTACCAGGGAATGCTTTTGAGGGGGTGTTACTTGGAAACTTGTTGGTCTAGTAACAATATATGGTACCTGCTGCAGTGACAGCTTACATGATACTAACAGGCTGGTCAGAAAATACTAATTCTGAAGGCAATTTTACTTCAGAGGCATTGCTTAGATTTAAATCTTTTGTGTCAGTAGCCACCTGGTATAAAAATAAGCCTATTCTGGGCATCTCCTTGAAAATGATCAAACCGGAGCACTCTGCATCTTCCCCAGCCTCTCGCCCCGAGAGATGGGTGGGACAGATCAGCTCCAAGGTGTGCTGATAGGCGGCAATTACAGAAGCTCCTGCTGCTTCTACACTCCTCAGGATTTAATCAGAGATCTTCAGTCTCTGCCATCCCTGTGCCATTGCATAATTAAATACGGAAAATAAAGCTATAAACAGGCAACAGTATTTGCAAATATCTGCAGTATCTGAAATATCGTTGAGAGCATGATTTTATTTTGAGATGGTGCCAATTCATTACAGCACACAAAAGGCAGCAAAGGGGACAGTCTGAGATTGAGTTATTAAGTATGAGACTCTTACTAAATTATCATTGCAAAGGGCACGCAAGGTAGTGGATCAAAGAGCTGTGGAGAGCAGCAGTATTGCTGCCGATGAGTAATGCCTTCTGATCTGCCCTGGTTACACGGCTGAGACGCTCAGGAACGCTCTTGGGAATGCAGTGCGTGCCTGTTGATAGCTGTCATTGCTGTGCAATCCTGGGAAGACTTTCAGGTGGGTTAAGGAAGTGTAATAAAGATACACCGTGCTATGTCTTTACCAGCTGCTTCCCTTTGAGGTTGTTTGAAGAGACAAATGTCTTAACTGAAATGCAGATGGGGGACTCTGTCCTCTTGTTTTTTTAACATGACTTGCTGCTATTTCACTAAAGAAGACAGTGATGACGAGAGGAGGATTCTCCCTGTGCCTGGGGTGTTGCCCAGGTCTAGCCCAGGTGCCTTGTGGAAGGAGCCTCTTGGCGTCAGGATAAGCAGAGTCACATCAGCACTGCTGGGGCCAGGCCAGGACCGCGCCGGGCAGGAAATGCTCCTGATTTCTGCATTCTCCTGTGTCCATTCCTGTGCGATCCTGAAGAATCCCTCAGGAGCCTTAAACAGCTGCAAGGGGAGCTTCCTGAACCATCTCTCACGCCACCTCCGGAGAGAGCAAACTGAAAGAAAAGGAGTATCATAGAATCATAGAATCATAGAATGGCTAGGGTTGGAAGGGACCTGTAGAGGTCGTCTAGTCCAACCCCCCTGCACACGCAGGGTCCCCTAGAGCATGTGGCACAGGGTGGTGTCCAGGCGGGTTTGGAAGATCTCCAGAGAAGGAGACTCCACCACCTCTCTGGGCAGCCTGTTCCAGTGCTCTGTCACCCTCACTGTTAAGAAATTCTTCCTCAAGTTCCTGTGGAACTTTTGGTGCCTCAATTTGTGGCCGTTTCCCCTAGTTCTATCACTGGCCACCACTGAGAAGAGGCCAGCCCCCTCCTCCTCACTCCCTGTCTTGAGATATTTATATACATTGATCAGATCCCCTCTCAGTCTTCTCTTCTCCAGGCTGAAGAGGCCCAGCTCTCTCAGCCTTTCCTCATAGGGCAGATGTTCCAGACCCCTAATCATCTTTGTGGCCCTGCGCTGGACTCTCTCCAGCAGCTCCACATCCCTCCTGCACTGGGGAGCCCAGAACTGCACCCAGTACTCGAGGTGCGGCCTCACCAGGGCTGAGTAGAGGGGCAGAATCACCTCCCTCGACCTGCTGGAGACGCTCTGCTTAATGCACCCCAAGATCCCATTGGCCTTCTTGGCCACGAGGGCACACTGCTGCCTCATGGTCACCTTGTCATCCACCATGACGGGCAGGTCCCTCTCTGCGGGGCTGCTCTCCAGGAGGTCGGTCCCCAGCCTGTAGGCATGTCTAGGGTTATTCCTCCCCAGGTGCAGGACCCTACACTTGCCCTTGTTGAACTTCATGAGGTTACTCGCCGCCCAGCTGTCCAGTCTGTCCAGGTCCCTCTGGATGGCAGCGCAGCCCTCAGGGCTGTCAGCTATTCCTCCCAGCTTAGTGTCATCAGCAAACTTGCTGAGGGAGCACTCCATCCCTTCATCTAGGTCGTTAATGAATAAATTGAACAGGACCGGACCAAGGACTGACCCCTGGGGGACACCACTATCCACAGGCCTCCAGCTGGACTCGGCACCGCCGATTACTACTCTCTGGGCCCTGTCATTTAGCCAGTTCCTAATCCACCTCACTGTCCACTCATCTAACCCACTCTTCTGGAGCTTGCCCAGGAGGATGCCGTGAGGGACGGTGTCAAAAGCCTTACTGAAGTCCAGATAGATGACATCCACCGCTCTGCCCTCATCTAGCCATCTAGTCACCCCATCATAGAAGGCTATCAGGTTAGTCAAGCATGATCTCCCTTTGGTGAACCCATGCTGGCTACTCCTGAGCACCTTCTTCTCCTTCATGTGCCTGGAAACAGCAGTCAGGATGACCTGCTCCATTACCGAGTATCTCGGCACGTCTGCTGCTAACAATTCCTGTGTTCGTGCCCAATATTAAAAAAGAAGGCTCTGAAGAGCACAGTTCACCATTACCTTTCTCTTAGGTCCAAAAAGTTTTGTATGCTCCACAGCTCACCTTCTAGCATGGAGTTACCACCCTGATTTTAAAGGGTTTCACATCTTGGGTTTCTAACCTGTCTGTGACTCACTCTAGCTCCCTGGGAAAAAGGGATTTTGCCAGAGACGTCTTTGAAATTACTTGTGATCAGAGGTTCCTGACCGAGGGGCCCAAGATGTTACTCACTGATGTGAAGGGTCTTAAAGTGCACTCAGAAAAAGGTATTCACTTGTGCAAACCTTTCCTGAATGGTGAGGGGAGGAATCAGCTAAGAAGATTCTCCATGTGAGAAAGAGGGGTAAAAAGTGGAGAGAGATGGAAAGGAGATAAAAAAGAGCAAACAGTGACAGCAGTGACAGGAGAGACATCTTAATGTCTGATTTAGTTATGATTTTAGTTGGCCTTGTTCAAGACACCCACATATCTGAGTGTAGGATGAAGTGTGAGATATGTTTTAAACTGAGCCTTTAAAACTCAGGAATGTAAATAAGAGGAGGAAGCACGATTTCTGAATGGATATTTATTAAAGTGCAAAGCCAGGATGTGACTTGTGCTCAGAATAAATATTCATATTCTACCTCATTCAAACTGCACATGTTTGGAATTGGTTTTAAGTAACCTCAGATTTTCATACTTGAGAACATCTGCAGGTGTCATTTTGCTGGCACCTATAATTGCAGGCACATTTTATTGTACTTAGATACATATTTTATCTGGAGAGCGAGGAGTTTGACATGTAAATGCCCCTGCAATCAGCTATGACATAAACTGTATCTACAGCCGTGTTCTTGACACAAAATTGGAAAATGAGTTGATGTCCTTTCAGAAAGCAATGCCTCATCCTCACATTTCTAGACTGAATATGGAAGGTTTCAGGTTTTAGAATAATGCTGAAATCTTTGTCAGCATGTATTTACAAGGATTAGTAGTGACATTTTAAAAATGAAATATCATAGTGATATTAGTAAACCTTTGAAATAGCCAGGTAGCTGCAAACAGATAAAATAATATTAAAAAAAATATAAAAAAAAAAAAAAAAAAAGGCAGTTTGGAAAGCTTTGCTGCTGTATTACCAGTCAGCAGGTGGTGCTTTTGAGTCACAGAACATAAGTTTTCACGTTGCCAAAGGCAACAACCTGCAATTCTTTAATAGTTTGAAAGCAGCTTTGTGACATTCTTCAGGATTTTTCAGTTGTAGCTCCAGGCACAATAGTAATACTTTTGCCAGTGCTTTTGTCTTCTGAGCTACAGAGATTGTTGCTGTCTGCCCTAGCCACTCGCTGTGCATAGGCAGAGCCTTTGCAGGTTGGCATGTGTGGAGGCTTTATGGTTTGGGTGGTGCTTGCTGGCTGCCCGAGCACTGGAAGAATCAGTCGCGTAGGCCAGGGCTGATCCACCACGGATTGCTTGGAGCTTCTGCCAAAACCCTCTTTTTTTGGCTCTGCAGACAGAGCACCGATTCATCTCACCAGGTCAGACCAACAGCAGTGTAAAGACCAAGCCAAACTGCCATAACCAAGAAGATAAAAAAAGTTGTTGCAGCCTGGTTTTTAGCTAACCAGATAAATATTGCTGTAATTTTGCAGCCACAGAAGCTGGAGAAAAGACAGGATATTCCTCCTGAGAAGAAACAGAGACTTCCTGAGCTTATGGGAACTTCCCTTCCCCTGAAGACAAGGCCACCAAAGGAGACTATATTCCACAACTTGAATTTTGTATTTGCTTTCTGTTCCTCTCACTGACCTCATTCTCTCACAGCACTCAAACAGAAAGTCTTTCTACCCATTGCAAATCCTTTCTCTTCACATCCTTCATTCCTAGCTCTGGAGGTCCATGTATTTTTCACATTAGAACAGTAGCATTGCCCTTGTGAGTCATGTGAATGTTGGCTGGTGTTCCTTCCGAAGAAAAACTACAGATAACTACTACTTTTACAGGCCTAGAATCACTCCTTGTTTTACTAATTTGATTCTTTCTCATTGTATTTTTCACCTTTAATTGATTTTTGCTCAGTTCTAAAGTCCTTGCAGTATTTTTCCTTATCCCTTACTTCAGCAAAAGGCCCTGAGATGCGGGGGCCTGAATCTCTGTTCAGCATTTTCAGTTTCCTTTGTTGTTGCTCTCCCTTTATTTGCACATGTCACACAAACACCCTGCACCATGAAGATATGACATCCATTTCACAGTGAGATGGAAAAAGGAAAGAGACATTCTTCACCAGAGCCTTTCTGTATGGGTTTTTATAAGGGCACCTTGTCACTGCTTTTGTCACTGATATTGGAGAGCTTTTCAGGAGCACCTAAATGCCTGCACAATTCCTTTAAATATAGTGGACTAAATGCAGGAAGGCCTTTGGCAGCACGCTGTGATGGTGACTGATTTAATGTGTATGATTTAATATGTAATTTATGCCGTGAATCTGCTATGAATTTTAGTACCTAAAATAATGTCAAAAACATAGGTGTTGAGGACCTACATTAATCTGTATATTATTCCTTGAGGAAATATATTACCACGGTGGCATTTGTGAAAAATTTCTAAAACTTCCCCTTATCATACTGGCCCCATGCATAGGATGCACGCATTCATATGTGTTCAGTTGTAATATACACATACATGAGTGTATAGATATGTATATGCACATGGTTTTGTAATTATGTGTAACTATGAAATTGTAGTTATATATATTATATAGAATTACAAAAACATCCTTACCTTCAGAATTCACTTTACTACATTTTGATGGAATTACCCTGTGGCAAGTAATATACTAGGATAATGCTATTAATGCTATTAATAGAAAATTTTGTGGTATGGGCTAGGAAGTTAAACCTGCACAGAAATACCAGGAAAAAAAAAATGAGGTTGTGGATTGTTATTTTATAATGATGGATAATAATTAGGGCCACTTAATATAGCGCTTTTTGTTTGCCCAAGTTTTTAGCAACTAATTAATTAATCCATGCAGCATTCTTACATAGTAAGTGCTGCTCTCAAATAATGTCTTAATTAGCAAATATCCAAACATGCCAAGTGCGGATGCACCAAAGGGCTCCAGAGACAAGGTCGGGTCAGACAGAGTTCTAATGGTTTCACACCAGAGGGCTGTTTGCCCTGAGACCCAGAGCTACCCTGGACTGCAAAGTGCAGAGAGAGGGTAATTAGTGTTTATTTATTCCCATTTTCAATTTACTGACACTAATGACTGAGAGTTTTTTCTGATCTCTGCATATGACAGAAAAATTGAAACTTTCAGAGACACTGATATATTTGTTGGATATTAAAATTCCACTGCACAATTTACTGATACGGAGTAAATCTTCCCTTTAGTCTATAGGTGAGTGCCTATAGACCGATCACTGATCCCAGCCTTGTTTCTTTGAGATCGATGAAAATTTTAAAGTCTGGACTTCTACTGATTTGTTTTCTTTGTGCCTTCCATGCCTTGATGTAATAACATCTGCTGCTCCTAATTCTCTATGTGCTCCCACTCCCCACATATAAACACTGCCCATTCTTTTCCTCATATCTTGCCTTCCACAGCCTCCTCTTCATCTCACATCCCCTAATTTCAGCTGTGTGAGAGGCGCAATGTGCTGTGGCTCCTTAAAGCCCAGCCAAGGTTGACCAGCCATCTGGGATTCAACTATTGACCAGCAAGCCAACAGGCCAAACAGAAGTGCAAACTTCAGCTCCGGATGCTTTAATAGAGCCACCCCCCTTCACTCATCAATTTGTTTCATTATGCTTGTAGGAAATCAACTTCTGTAGGGCTGGACTGCTTTATCAAGTTCAGATGAGGCTAACTAATAGACTTGTTAGCCAAGCACTTTGCTGGAGGAAAATTGTTGGACGATGGACCAGCAACAGTATGTTTGGAGATCACAGATACTTTGTGTCCTTATGAAACTTAGCTCTAAAGGCACCTGAGGGATCCAGCTTCACTGTTTCTCTCTGCCTCAGTGTCCGGTTTGTTGTGTTCAGTAGTAAAAGGTAGAAGATTCAAGGCGAGAAGAAGGAATTTGAAACCAGGTCTATGCTATTTTGAGAGCAATGTCAAACCCTCGTAAAGGGCCTCGTTCTCTGACCACCAACTCCAAATGCTTTGAGAAACTGGGACTACAAAACCAAACAGGATCCACAAAAAGTAAAACTGACAGAAGATGTGCCTTAAGAATCACAGAATCACAGAATGGTTGGGGTTGGAAGGGACCTCTAGAGATCATCTAGTCCAACCCCCTGCTCCAGCAGGGACACCCAGAGCACAGGGCACAGGGTGGCATCCAGGCGGGTTTGGAAGATCTCCAGAGCAGGAGACTCCACAGCCTCTCTGGGCAGCCTGTTCCAGGGCTCTGGTACCCTCACAGGAAAGTTCTTCCTCACATGGAGATGGAACTGCCTGGGTTTCAACTTTTACCCATTACCCCTTGTCCTGTCACTGGCCACTACCGAGAAGACTTTGGCTCCATCCTCCCTACATTCTCCCTTCAGATACTTAAAACATATTGGTCAGATCCCCTCTCAGTCTTCTCCAGGCTACACAGGTCCAGCTCGCTTAGTCTTTCATCATACGATAGATGCTCCCTTAATCATCTTGGTTGCTCTATGCTTGACCCTCTGTAGGACGTCCACGTCCCTCTTGTCCTGGGGGCCCAGAACTGCCCCCAGTACTCCAGGTGCGGCCTCACCAGAGCTGAGGAGAGGGGGACGATCCCCTTCCTCGACCTGCTGGCAACGCTCCTCCTGATGCAGCCAGGAGCCCATTTGCCTTCTTGGCCACGAGGGCACATTGCTGACTCATGGTCAACTTGTTGTCAACCAAGACTCCCAAATCCCTCTCCACAGAGCTGCTTTCCAGCAGGTCAGCCCATAATCTGTCCTGGTGCCTGGGATTATTCCTCCGCAGGTACAGGACCCCGCACTTATCCTTGTTGAGGTTCCTCATGAGGTTCTTCATGAGGTTTCTCTCTGCCCAGCTCTCCATCCTGTCTAGGTCCCTCTGAATGGCAGCCCTCTGACAGCCCTCTGGAGCGTCAGCCGCTCCACCCAGTTTGGTCTCGTCCGCAAACTTGCTCAAGGTCCAATCCATCCTCTCATCCAAGTCATTGATGAACACGTTGTACAAACTAACCCCTTGGGGACACCACCGGCCACAGGCTTCCAACTAGACTTGGCCCTATTTATCACAACCTAAGGTGTGCATATAGGCACATTACCTGCATCTGGTCAGGCCCTGAAACATTTGATTGATTCTAGCTTCTTTCTCATGATGCCAACACTGGGCAAACAAAATAATCTGTGGTCTATAAGCACAGCCTGATAATGAGTCAAGCTGCCTGTGGGTCCTTCTGGCATTCTCAGAGTGAGCTGTGGTACGTGGAAGACATGGCTTCTGATACCGCAAACCAAAAGCCATAACCCCCATGCACTGCATCAAGCGAGTTCAGCAGCTTCCTCCTCAGACAGCCCAAGCGTGTGGTGCTTCTCTGAAGTACGGTGCTGTTCTCAGAGCTCTCAAAGAGCCAGCCAGGCTGTAACTAGGTAACTTAACCTCTCCTGTGGCAACAAGACGTATCAGACAGCTAAAAAAATAGTCGACAACTCTATTAACCATGACAGATTGCAGATGATGCAAAAGCTAGTGGAATCATAATTAATAAGGTCAACTCCCAAGAGGGATGTGGTTATGGCAACTAGGGCTCATTTGAACAGCAGGCGCTGTAAGAAAACTAATGACAAGGTCACATATCTAAAAAAACAAATATAGGTTATCATTCTAGATTAGTAGTACTACTTGGAAAAAGCAGTGATTCAGAAGATGACTGTGAAGGGCTGTTGAGTACTAAGAACATATGAGCTCTCAGTGTGATGCAGCAGCCAAAAAGGAAAAGGTCACATAAAAATTATTCTGTTTCCACTGAAAGCAACAATACCGAGGACAGGACTGGAGTACTGCCCCCTTCACTTCTCATCTCCATTTCTTAGAAGAACATTGACAAATGGAAAAGGCTTCGGAAAAAAACTTTAATAATGTGTCTTCCAGTGAGAAATCAAAGCAGCTCATCTTAGCAAAGAGAAGAACCTATAAATAACTGGACAAGGAGACATCTGGCAGGGGAAGATCTTTAAGCTAACAGGGAAAAGGTATATAACTAGAGAAGGTACAAATTCTCTCTGTCTAGAAACTTTAAAGCAATAATAAGTAACTTTTTGTGAGCTGTAATTTATCTGTGGAAGAAACCATAAGCCTGAGGAAAGAACTGCTTGATGAAATTTATGGTATATGCTATGCAGAATGTCAGAGCGAATGATCATTACCATGTTTTGTTGGGGCAGCTCCATTTCATGCAGGGATTCTGGCTGCCTGACTGTCTAAACTACACAAATACACATATCCATTCTTACTCGGAAGAGAAATAAGATATTTCCTGGACACAGAAACTACAATATAGACTAGAGAGCACTAAAATTAATTTTTAGAACATAGGTGCAGTTCAAGATAGTTCCCCCTGACCTTTCCTATCTGTTACATGTCATCCAAAGCAAGTCCCAGAGAGTGTCCCTTGCCTCTGAATAGTCTCATATGTACTTTGGCAGTATCTATCTCCATCCCATTCAGTGTTATACTACAAGAAGGCACATCTGGGTGACAGGGAAGCAGCTGTATCTGTGGCCAGCATCTGCAACGACCATGCTTACACCCACAGGAATTCTTTTCAAGAAAATTTACCATCAGCAATATAAAGAAAGAGCAGATGTATAAAGCACAGGCAGTTTTACAGAACCAAGCAGTGCTGGTTTGTATTAAAGAAGTTTGATGCTGTATACAGATATGAAAAGGTCAGGAACCAGCCCTTGGCTACAGCTAGCTCCTATTTCCAACTACATGTAATTTGTGGATAACTGTGTTGGTGCTCCTTGTGGATAGTGGCCCTCTGCAGTTAGGGCTGTGTGCCAGAGCTTGACAGACATGCTCCATTTCACTCTCTTCATTCGCAAAGGTAGCTGGAGAGGTAGAAGGAGACAGAGGACAATTTGCTGGGTTTAATGCTATTCCATCCTCACCACCATCCATGGAAGAGATGGAGCTGATGCATCACTTTGAGATCCTTTGAGAGATCAGCTGTCTAAGAGCAGCTCATGGGACAGAAGTCTAGCTTCAGCACAGTCTGGGTGAGGATATTCCTGCTTTTAGAGGATCCATAGGGAATGGGAAGAGGGTATGTGAGCTTAATGAGCATATATTGACTTACATAGTCTGCAGTTCTTGGCAGCCAGAAGATGGCAATCAGCATACCCTAAACATGAGGGTACCTTTGAAATGCATTTCACCTTCCTGAAATTGCCACCACACACAGAAGGACCTGTAATGGAAACATCAGCCATAATAAGAAGATCTGACCCTAGGTTCCCACTGGGACAGAAGTCTGAGATCAAATCAAAGTGAAATATATTTTAATGATACACGTGCAGCTATTACAGCTTGTGCGAGGTGCCTCCAAAGGGGGATCCTGAACAAAGAAATCCCTGGGCAATTATACCCTTACAAGCTAAATTCTACAGCCCTCATGCAATGCTTCAGACCAACAGTTACATTTGGTTCTGGGGTCTTTTTGTTCTTCATTGGGTCCTAAGGTCCTGACAAGGTAACGATACTCCAGATTGTAACAACTAACACTGTTCCAGGGGTGGCTTTTGTCTCTCAAGGTCTGAGCTGGAGGGTCCTGGTCTGCAAGAGGGCCTTATCTAGAAGTCTTGACATCCTCCCTTTTGGGATGTCAATCACAGGGATGCAGACTGCTAATTACAGTTAAGTGATTAACTCCTTCACCCCTAGCGCAGACACCTACAGAAGGCTTGATACAGATAAATTCCCCTACAGGGCCCTTTCACTGCAGTGTCGTCACCTTGGTGCTAGCACAGGCATCAAGAGCAGCCAGGCTGCAGGAAGAGGGGAACAGTTGGGCTTGATGAGGTTGCCTGGATCTGAGGACTTTGTGCCCAGCAGCTAGGAAGCAGAAGAGTCAAGCATGTATTATTTTATGCAATATAATGTAGATTGCACTAACAGCAAAAATCCAACCAAGAGAAAGGGCCAGGCAAAAGAAAACTTGCTAGAAGAGACCTAGCTTGGAGGTGAGCAGGAGGCATTGGGCTTGAGGCAACATCGGGGTGTTGGTGGTAGGCAACTCAAAAAACACTTAGACTAGGAAACTGGTCTAGGAGAAGACACAAGACAAAATAACTTTGATCCGGATTTTCTTTTTGTAGGAAATGCCGTTCTTTTGAAATACTTCCTTTTTAGCAATAGAACAAAACAAGGGAGAAGCATTTTGAAAAAAAAAAGAAAAACATCTCTAGTCAATCAAAGCATTTAGTTTTAGTACATTTGTAATGTTTCGAATTTAAGTTTTGTCCTTCAAAAATGCTATACATTTTTGTATATACACTCATTTCGGACATACATAGGTAAAGGTGGGTCTTTACAAGGTTCTGCAAACCTCCCAGGTGGACATTTGCCTGCTGGGCCCCAGGCCCACCCCATAGGGATGCAACGTGATGGCCCCATCTCCCAGAAGGCTCCTGGACTTGCTCCAAGAGGATGAATTCCAAGATTTCTTGTTTTTCACCTCTTTCTTTTGCTCCTGGATCACCTTTAGGGACTGGGCTGTGATTTTGGGGGTTTTCCAGCATCAGACCCAGTTATAACTGTAAATTTCTGGCAATCCAAAAGAACTTTGGAACTTTCTTCTTAGAAAAGTAAGAGCACTTTTAAAAGCCAGTCAAAGACGAGACACCCCCATCCCCAAAACAATATTTCTGGCAGCACCCAGTACCAAGCAAAAGGCCGTGTTACCACACTGCAGTACTGCATACCTAGTGCATCACTGCCCAGCAGTATTGTGACTCTCTGCTCTTGTCAGTTACTTTTGTGTCAAAATGCAGTGATAAGTTTGCTATTCTAAAAGAATTACTTTTTTTGCATCACTTCTTGTGTGTTTCTTTGCTGTTGGTATGGGTCTTTACAAATGACGAGTACAGATGATCTGAGAGCTATTGGGAGCTGCCTGATGCACCGTGGATCTCTCATGGAGTTAATGCAGTAGAAATCATTCCTTCTTTGCTCATCTGCTGTGAAGAGCTAAGTGTTTTTCCCTTGTGCTTCTCTATGTCTGCACAAGCTTCTTGGAAGCTTGCAGGTGGTATCCAGGACACTGGTTTTCACCTAAAACCCCTGAATGGCTTTGATTTGGTTACCTGGGAGATGCCCTTTCTCGAAAGCCGTGTGTGAACAGGAATGCTGTGCCAGGAAGGGGCTGCTGCTGGGAGGTGGAATTTCTATCCTGGGATTTACCTTCCTTTCCTTACCACCTCTGGGTTACCAGAGCCCGGGTTTGTAATTAAGGCTACGTCAACACTTCTTGCCAGGCGAGGGAGAAGGTGGGGTGAAGATTCCTTTTTCGAGAGTCACCGTGACCCAGTGGACAATGTACTCAGGAAAACCCGGCTCTCTTCTTCACTTTGGACAAGTCGATTTATACATCTGCACTCTCACCAACTCACTGCTAAAGCTCTTGGGGAGGAGACATCTCTGTGTTTGCTCAATATCGAGCTCAGTCTTCATTGGACCCTCAAATACAGCAGTGTAAATAATCATAACTTACAAATGAGCTACCCCATGCTTTTGGTTGTGTTATGGATAGGTACCTATGGGTATTCTTGGCACATTTGGAAACATAAGTATAACAGAGCCACCTAAGCTTAAAATCACAGGCCATAAAACCCCCTCCTGCTCATGATAGATCAAGACACTTCTTCCAAGATCTGAGAGGATCTGATATATCACACCAGTGGTAATGATCCCCAAGGCAGCCAGTCCCATGGTGTTATGTATGAGAACTTATTGTATAACAAGACCCCAAGATGGGTTTGGTACTCTAATAAACTGTATGCAAGTTTATTTTCTTTGAAATAAAGGCATTTTAGAATTGTGCAAATGCAGGTGAAACATCTGAAGGTTATTCTTTTTTTATATCATCAAAAATGGAAAAAAAGTTTCACATAAAAATAGCTGGAATGTAGCAAAGATTACTGTATATCAAATGACAATTTCAAGTAATCCTTTATCTTCATATTATAGGCATTCATAAAAGTAATTGCTGTTCATTTTTAATTATTAAATACTACATAATGGAATAGGCAATATACTAGGGTTTTCCTTCTTATCCATTTGGGAGATCTGAATTTAAACTCTGGATATGGCTACAAAAGAGAACTCACATGTTACAACCTCATCTTTCACTGTGCATGTGACAAAAACTAAAGCCCAATTAAAATAAATTCCTCCAGGAACATTTAGGCCTGGCATAGCTGTGCTGATGCTGTCTAATTTCCAGTGCAGATCGACAGATATGTACGAAGGCAACTTGGGCAATGTTTGCGCATTAATGTTAGCAACACCACCCCACTCATCCAGGAAAAAGGAAATCTGACGACATCACGCATCTTGCCTGGTAAATGACCTCCATGCCCAAATTAATGGCTATTTCATAACACTTTTTTATAACTAGTAATCTGAACAGCTGGAGTGAGGAGTGCAATATTTTCCAGCCATCAACACCAGAGTCTAGGAACTGTTGATTGTAAATTCTGTACAGGTTGAATACAGCCCACACTCAATTACCTCTAAGTGAGATGAATGTTTTATGAGTATGACTATCAGTCAAGCTAAGGGGTTTTTTTATTTATTTATTTATTTTAATGCCATGTCATCATTCTAAAGGAAGCTGAGAGTGCGTTGAACTAATCCTCCAGAACTGCCCTCTGCTCAGAGGTCCTCCCTCAGCAGAACTGAAACCACCTCCACCATTTTTGCTCCTGGCTTGTCCCATAGAGCTCAGACGGATGTGGGGAGGGTGATGAAATGGTTCCAGCACTCCCATGAAGTTGGCCTATTACTCTACTCACTCAAAGTCTGGGTTATCTGAGGGGAACTTCTGGTCATCTCCATACCTGGAAAGAAGTATTTTCCTACAGTTTATTCCTAGGGGAAGGCCAGTTTGAGTGCATTGGATCAGTGATTCTCAGTGTCTTCTAGCATGTTGCAACAACTAGAAGATGGAGGTTGGAAGGGAAAGGGAAAAAGTGAAGGAGTAATGGCCCAGCCTACCCACATGCACAGATTTTCAGCTTGTTGGGATTTAGAGCAGAAGTGGAGGACCAATATTTAATGATTGTCACCCTTCACTGTGGAGAGGTGCTGTCCTCAGTCACTGCCCTTTCTGTGAAACTGAGACCCGCGTTTAGGAAGCTGGTCTGGACTCAGCCTCAAGCTCAGCCTGAGCGTGAGGGAGCACAAACCAGCAGGACCCTCTGCCCTGCGTACAAGTGAGTTCTGGCTCCTTCCAGGAACCCACAGAGTGAAAACAGAGCTCAGTGTGAAAATAGAGACAGGAGTGTGGCCAAAATGCTGTAAGCAAAAGCTGTTACTTAACTGCACTTTTGATCTCATGATGCACTTTTTTTTAGACTGGAAGACAAATTTTGAGGCTATAGGTGTGCAGAAATAGGATGATACCATCTGTAAGAAAGACAATTTGATTGGAGTTCTCTGTGGACCATGCAATATGTGAAAATAACGTGGAACTGCTGGTTAAATTTATGCTTGATAAACTGATGTACGAAGCAATTATTTTCAAGAGAAATAAACAGTTAAAAGCTATGTAAGCTAATAACTGTATTCTTTGGAACCTTTGGAAATACCGTGCTAGTGTTCTTCATATGAATTTCACAAATCATAAAGAGTTAACCACCAACATTAACTTTGCTATGTGCACACTAAGAACTGGATTTTAGGAGGTCGTTGGCTTGAGTAATGAAAGGCAGCAGCTGCTGAGCCAGATGCCAACAAATGGCACCAAAGCTGCTGTATTTGCTGTATTTCACATCATCTTCCATGCTCCAAGTGCCAGGCCCTTGTGGATATTGCGCACCATGGGAGAACTCCTGAAGCGCTGCTGTGACTGGGCTCAGCGTCTCGAGGGTGAGGATGCAAGTCCCTGCTGTTAGGCAAGCATGAGAGGTGTTGCTATTGATACAAAACTACTCATTGCTTAATATCCTGGATTCTTTTCCATGCAAAATCAGAGAAAGCTTATTTATTTAATGAAGGTTTGATGCATAGAAGCCTCAGTCATGACTTGGGATCATTTCTGTCCATTACTATCCCCCTCTGGCCAAGGAAGAGTGTGGAGCTGCCACTGAGGCTTCTTCCAGCTCTCCCTCCACAGCAGCTCTTATCGATGAGCCGGCCTTGAGCAGCTGGCCAGGCTCCTGCGCCCTGACAAAAACAACGCTATTAAAAGCATTTTTCTCAAGACTTAGATAAAATAGAAATCCAGAGAACCTCATGTAGCACTTGCAAAGTAAGGTGAAATATTGGTTTCACTGAAATCAAGTGCTAGATCCTGTTCTAGGAGGAACTTTGCATATACACTTGTGTGAAAAGGGGCTCCTGGATGCTTGGGTGATAATAAATAAAGAGATCAAGTGATTTCCACTGAGGAAGGAGTCTACCTGACCTTTCATATGCATTCGTACATTCATGGACATATTGACATGTACTGCTTACTGGCACTAGAACATTCATGCAATTTTTCTAGGAATCTCCCTGAACAAAAACTATTTTCAGTAATAGAGCTAGTTGCTAGCCCACTAATAGCCCACTTTGGAGGCAAAATGGAAGTAAAGATCTGCTTTTAAACCTTACATTAGAGCTATGCTGAACCTCTGAATTCCCCTTCCCTTGTACACGCATGGAACTCTCCACTGTAGGTGTATTCATGCTTTGTTGAGTATAACTAAGAAATGGTAGAGATGGAAGGTCACTCATCCATGCCCAGACTGTTCTTCCCCAGCCTTACAGATCTCACTTGTAAAAACAAAATACTTTTCTGAATATTCATCTCCTATTGCCCTCCAGCTAGTCCTGCCTCCTACGTAACTCCCGTGGACACCTCATCACTGCTTCTCCATCCTGCAGTCGCCCACGGAATTGCAGAATAGCTGGGGTTGGAAGGAGCCTCTGGAGATCACATGGACCAGGCTCCTGCACCAGCCGAGGGGCCTGGGAAGTGCCCGTGGGGGTTCCTGCCCAGCGCCAGCCCCTTCAGGGAGGAGGCATCCCGCTGGCCACGTGCTCTCCCCTTTCCTTCACTTGCTCAAGTCCAGGCCTTGCTTTAGGGAAGAAACGGAGTTTGGTGGCTGGGCTTAGCACAGCTGTGATTTCTGTCCTCTAATTTAGTACAGAACTGTGTATTAAATTCCCAGAGAACTGACACATCTCAAGGGCACATGTGTGAATCCCCTTGGCTTCTTTCGCTGATGTTTATCTTGCAAGATAATTCCTTTATGAATTATTGCTTTTGAACTTGTTATGCTCTGATAGAAACCCAATGTATTTTATCCCTCTTAACGTTAATTCCTGAGAGCTACGTTTTGGGGTGTTAGAGATTATGTCCAGCATCACCTTTCTTAAACAGTCTGCTGTGGTATTACAGTGTATTTCAGTTTCCTCTCTCCATTTTTCTTGTGTGTACTGAATTTTACATGACTTTCCCAGTATTAAGATGTATTGGACAGTTTTACACCTACCTAAATCTCCTCTTTAACGCACCATATACTGAGTCAAACTGCGCTTTAGAAGCTGGCTAGATGAGAAAGATAATTTTCACTATACTCAGTCAGAGTGTGCTTGTTGGAAGACCTTCCTCCAATATTGTATTAGCGTATTACAAAAAGCATCATGATCTAAGATCTGAGTGCATGGACTTCACTCCTGTCCATGCAGGCTAAAGAAGTTCACTGTGCTCTTTATTATTTCAACGTTAAACACTTGCTATTTTTTTTTGCACCATGAGAGATGCCTTCACAGACCCTTCTGAACACTCTTGCTTGCACTGCCAGAGAGAGCAAGGGCAGGGAGGGACAGTGCCAGGTGTGAGTGGCAAAGGACATGGCTCGTCCATAATGTATATAGGACCTTGAATATGACGCACGATTTAACAAAAGCAGCACAGCTAAAATGGATCTCTGGTAGTCTAGTAGTTCTTTTCTCTTTTTTTCTTTTTTTCAGAAAAAGATGCCAGACACACCACTAACTAAAGAGCACATCTTGTCTCTTACAGCTTAACGGGACTGCAGAGCCTTGGCTGTGCTGAAATCCAGCATGTGGTTCACACTGGCCTGCAGTTCACACCCGCCTCGCCTCACTAGGGCTCACATCTCCTGTTCTCTCATTTTGTCCAAGCTCCCACCACAGAGGGATTTGCAGGGTCTGCAGCTCACCCTGGAAGGGCAGAGGTTAATAGATAAGTTAGGTTTCTTTTAAAATAGGATGCTGTCAAAATTCAGCAGGAGAAATTCAACAGAGGAGTCCTATGTTAAAAAGAGAGTATCTTAATGAAAGTGTCAGGGAGTACAGGTCGCCTGCTCGTTCAGAGGAGGAACCACCCACTGAGGCAGGCAAAGAGACAGGGGGCCAGGCCCACGCACAGCCCTGCAGCTTGGTATTTGCAAGAAGGATCAGGAGTGCCAGGAGCACTGCAGGCTCGCCAGCCAGAGGAGGTCCCAAGAGCTCTGCTCTGGCCTGGCAATCAGGCAGTGTATGAGCAAGGCTGTGCAGTGCGCTGGCACTCCACACCTGAGCGGTGCACGAGAAAAGAGAGGGCTGTAAATGAACAGGAATAATCTGCTCAGCATTCTTGCATTGCACTTCAGTTGCTCACAGAGCAGAGGGGAAGGCCAGTTTTGGGGTGGGGAAGCCAGGGCTGGCCGTGGGGCAGGACTAGCGCAGTGATGCTCTGCCCTGGCAGCGGGATCTCCTCCAAGCCCTGGAAGCAAACTGCCTCCGCCAGCCCCTTTTTCCTTTTTTTTTTTAGATTATGGGCTGCTTCATTTGACGATGCAATTAGAAACGCTGATAACTTGTGACGTGCCATTTCTCCAGTTGGTTTCCGCTCAGCAGAAAGACCATCTAGCATGTAGTTTATACCACCTGGCAGCCAAAAGCAATTCTGGGGGAAATACAGATTCATTGCTCTCCTAAGAGTAAGAAAACCTGCAAAGAAAGGAAGCTGTGCAGGGCTTACCAGTGAAGGCTGCTGTGCATCACAGCAGCAGCCCTCACTGCCGAGGCAGGAGAAGAGTAGAGAGGGAAGGAGGATATGAAAAGAAAAACCTTCAAAGATGTGGGACCTTTGGTAAAGAGAGCTTTTTCTTTGTGGTCAGCCCAGAATGAATTAGCTGGGAGGTGCTTCTCCCATAGCAAGGAGAAAATCAGGTTGTCTTGCCAGCACTAAGCTCCCCATCCTGCTTATCAAATGAAACTGTGTTCATGATGACTGCAGTTTGCTAGTAAGACGAGGGATTTCACCAGAAGACCTTGGCTTGTGGGGTTTCCCTTGCCAACTGGGAAATTACAAAGACACTCCTTATTCCCTCAAGGTGAGGGAAATCAGAGATTGGCATAGTAGGAGGTTGTTTCCTTTCCAACCAAAGTGTGTTTTAATGCTAGAGTGAGAGAAGCTCAGCTGGCAATGCTGCAGAGAAGATAAGATCCCTGAAGGAACAAGTGGTTGAGGGTAGTTTGAGCTTGCCTCATGCCCTGGCTTTTTTGTTGACTTCCGTGCTGATTTCTAATAAAAGAGGCTATTTCTTGAACACTGCTTTGCAGCCTCTCCTCTCCTTCCTTCTGTCGTGTCTGCTCAACATCCTCCCACTGGGACCCTGCATGAAGAAATCCTTGGCTGTGCTGTGAGCTCGCCAAGCCAGATGAGGATAGCAAGGAGTAGCTGTTGCCATTCTACCCAAAACACTGCCGGGCTAATTTCACAGGCTAAATGGTGCGATTCATGTTCCTTAGGAGTATCGGTGCCAACAGCCTGTTCCTTACACACGGTGCAAGACCTTAGTTATGCACCGTAGATCCTGGTGCTAGGCCTAAATATCTTCACCCGAAGTCCAGTTCAGATAAATCAATAGAGTGTTTAGGGTTTCCAGCTTAATACAAAATTCAACGTACTTTGCCCTGTCTCCACATTTGCCTTGTGGCCCGATACCAGGTAGAGCTCACCATGAGAGCACCCTGGCTACAAGCGTGTCCAGCTGCAGTGATTCAGCCCCGTAATTAGGGTGCATGGCACGTCAGCGACTGCATCTCCGAGTGCCTCTGAGGAATGTCACCTTGCACGCTCCTAGGCAGCTGGTTTCACCCTGCGTCTCTGCTGCGCTGGCAATGGGGAGGGAGCTGTTAAAGCTCATCAAGTTGGTCAGAAGGGAGGATGAAGAGGCGATGCCATGAGCCTTGCTCTGCCGGCGATCTGCAGCCGTCCTCCCGCTGCCAGGATGTGAGCAGCTGCATTCCCACGGTAGCCCTCAAAGTGCTGGAGCCTGCAAAATATTGCAGAGCAGGCAAGACTCTCCGTCTTCGTTTATGCTCTCACTCCTTTTGCTCACTGCCTAGCTACAGCTGTAATAAGAAAGGAAATGATCGTCAATATGGGAACCAAAAGTTAGGAGTGAGTGGTAATTAGCCCTTGGCATGAAAGGGACATTCTCTCTCTCAAGTTAATCTCCCTTCACTGAGACTGTTCATTCACTGCTTCTATTCTACTCGGCTGTCCTTACTCTGCACTACTGAGGGCCTGGCTGGAACTTCATTGTGTTGAAACATTCCCAACACTGAGGAGTTTTATGTTTAAAACTTGTTCTTTCTGTCTCAGTTTGACACAGGAGGATGATAAATTAAGAGATGTTTCTGGGAAGGCAGCCAATACTGTCGAAATCCAAGAAAAATCAATCTTCAACAAAGAAATAAATTAAATTCTGTCACTATCTATCAATATTTGCCTCCAACTCCACATAAAAATATAAGAAAATAGACTGTTTGCTTTAAATATGAAGAAGGGAATTACACACAGTTATGCTTTGGAAAAAGACTTCTTTTGCAGAATAGAGCTATTCAGGAACTCCCACAAGATATCACCGTAATGGGCCCTGTCAGAGCACAAAGTAAGTCCTAAAGAAATACAGCACTGTCATCTTCAAGAGCCTCATACCTATAGAAATAATCCTCTCAACTTTTCAATGTTACATTCTATGGAAATTTCATATTGACTTTATAGAATAGATAAAGCGAAAATACATTACGTGCCACTAGCTAGGGCAGTAATTTTAGTAGAGCTTCTCTTAGCAAATTGACATAACTAAATGGCAGTGAATAGCAAGGATCCATGCTCTGTGAGAACAGAATCGGCAAGGTTTCTGCGAGCAACTCTTAAATGCAGAAATACTACCCCTGAGCCACAGATTGCGGAGGCTGGGCCAGGATATATCCAATTTGAGAAGGTAAAACTACATTGTCTTGTTCACATGAGGTTTTCTAGAGCTCTGCTGGAAGCCAGTAGAGGAGGTTGCTCTATCTATCCACACGGCTAGATGGGCTGCTCGTCCAGTGCAGGCTGATACTCGTGTTTCACACTCAGTTCTGCATGTGAAGGGGTGTTGGCTCTTGTTGCTGGCCCCTTCTTGCGTGGGGAAGTCAACTGCTGTCAACTGCTTGGACAGAAGCACCCGACTTCGGAGTGCTTCCCACTTGCTATAAACATGGTAGATCTATTACTGTCCATATTTGTATATATTTAAATTACATTTCCCATATACATACATACATATATATACACATATATAATATAGAAATTATGTCCTATTTACACATCTTGGGGTATGTAATCTCCAAACTGAGAAATCTGGCTTTGATGCTTGGGGAAGGTTAGCATATAGGCTCTCCTGTGTCACCATGCCAGATCGCTAAACATATCTGGCCATTTTTTTGGTGTTTTTTGTGCTGTTCCTGGGCCTTATTCTTTGGTTTAGGGGTGTTGTTTTTGCATCCTCCAATGTAGCATTAACGCTCTCATTCTCTTTAGTCTGTATCACTAATAGATATTTCCTACTACATGTTTTTCTACAACATCAGCAGCGCTGTGTCCAAGGCCTTCACCCTGTCATGGTGTGTGCTCAAAGTCAGAATGCAGAGCTCGATATTTTTCTCCTGCTCCTCCTCAGCAGACCCAGGCCTCTGCTCATTTTATTATCACGGTTAATCAGGGAGTCTAGGTATAAAACTAAGTAATTTCTAACCGTCCAAAAGCAGGTCAAGGAAAGCATTGGGCAGGCACAAAGGAGAGCCAGCGCTAAAGCACTGACTGAAACTGATGAGTCTCCAAATCCACTGATCGTAATTCTTGATGCAAGCGACAGTGACAGTAATTACAGCCACAGTCCTTCAAGGGCGGGCCCTTCTCCGGGCCAGCCTGCCACCAGGCTTGCTGTAGGGCCCCGGCTTTGTTCAGATTTCACACCGAAAACTCACAGGGTCCCCCAACGTCCCTGGACCCCCTCCCTGCTGGGGGCAGTGGGGGCCTCCTCGCTGCAGCGGGCTCCCAAGTCAGGGGCTGTCCGAAAGCCATCGACGAAGGGTCGCTCGGCTCCGTGCTGGCTGCCACGGGAGGCCTGGTGCTTCGGCCGGAGCTCCTGGCTCCGCTGCAGCACAAACAAAGCCGGCGGTTACTCCTAATACCCCAGATTAAGAGGGGCGCGGGTCAGTGCTGCCCCAAGGAGCCGGTGTGGTCTCCTCCCGGCTGGGACGTGGCCTCCCTCGGGTCACACCACCCCTGCGGAGCTGGTGGGGCTGCAGGGCCAAGGCTCCTTCCAGCCCCTCCTGCCTGGGAGCACATTCCAGCCGACCCAGATTCACACCGCTGCCCTGGGGTAGAAGCCTGGCACTCTCTGAGGGGGAATTTCCCAGGTTTCCTAAAGCGGGATCCGCTGGATCTCGGGCATTGCGGTGGTCCTGGTGTTCGGAAGAGGCCACCACCCACCCTGAGGTAGCACCAGGGAGCCCAGGAGACAGCGCTGGCCAGGGATCAAAGGGCGAAGCACGTAGTGGTCATGAAGACAGTGTCCCCACTTCGTGTGGCTGGTTCCAGTTAAAGAGCCTGTTTCCTCAGACGGTCACTTCCGAGGAAGAGCTCCTGGGATGGAGTGGGGATGAAGGCAAAGCCAGCCGGGCATTCGGGAGCGCATCCTGCCTCCCAACTTCCGCAGGAGCAGGATGCACCAAGGACAGCTCTGCTCCTCCAGCAGCGCTTTGGGGTTTATCCTGCATCCTGGTTTAACGTGCTGCCCTTCCTGGGAAGAGGAGCTGGGACTTCTGCCCCTGATTTTGTTGTGGAGAGGAATCAGATTTTTGACAATCGTTTTTCGGTCTCAAACGTGCAGGAAGATGAGCGCGAGTGAGGGCTCAGCCCGCGCGGAATTGCTGCGCTCTTAGGCAAGCTGGCGGGGCGCCGGCACCCGTGTGCCTGGGCCTGCCGGGGCAGCCCGGCCTGAAAAGTGACCGGGATTTCCCTGCGTTTCCCATCAAAAACCTTCAGTGCTTTCCGAAACAGGACGGTGTAGGGATGTGCTTCAAGAGGAGAAAGCCTGTGTTCATTCTTCAATATCTCTGTCCTGAGGAAGGCTTTGGGTGGTGTTCTTGGCCAAAACACGCGGAGTGCATGATGGAAAGGAATGACCAAAACACTGGCGAGCAAGGGAATGTAGCACTTTGTGAAATTATGTTTAGCTTTTGAGCTGCAGTCGTTACTTTGAAGACAAAGTGGGCACTTCTGGGTCAAGGCAACCTCAGCTTCCGACTGCCCCGGGCTGGGATGTTTGCAGGAACAGTCACCAGCTGCTGCTGTGTTGTGAAACCCATCCCCGTCCCTGCCCGCTGAGGTGTCAGCCTGAGCGCTTCGGTGGCAGGAGCTCCGGGCCACCAGGGATGTCCTGGTGCTCACCTTGCCCTCCTGGCTGCTCCGCTGGAGCCGGTTTCTGCTGCGCCCCAATCTGCTGTAACGAGGGCTCTGCCCCTGGATATCACACAGGGCCTGAGCCACCCGGCCACGGCTACCCCGGGGTGTCGCGTGTGTCCGTGGGGCCGTCCCTGGGCTCAGCACAGCCCTCCAGCAGCCAGCGGGGACAGCGCTTGTCCCGCTGCCGTGTCCTCGTGCGGACGGAGGGAGCGGCTGGGCTGCCATTTACACCAGCTGGGTTTTGCAGGACCCCAAACTCAGTGTGTGCGGGACTGAGCCCCCTCCACGCAGCACGGGGTGCCAGCAGGGCAGGACAGGGTGGCAGGTGGCCCCAGCACTGGGCTGGAGGGCTGGATCGGGGCCGTTGGAGCCACCCGCACCCCACTGCGCTGCACTGGGGACACGTGGGGTCACACTGTGCGGGGCAATCACTGACCTGGTTCTGGCTGGTTTCTTGGGGTGCCAAGGGCACAACAGGCAGAAACACAGTTCTTAGGGCTCGCCTCCAGCCTGTCCTGGCCAAGAGGACAAGTGCTGTCCGCACATCTCTTTAAAGGGAAGAGCCAAATATCCTCAATGCCCAGCCCAGTAAAGCATCCCATGTGCCCCTGTCCTCCTCGTGTTGTGTTTAGCCCCGTGTCTTTGGGTTGCCCTGGTCTCCTTCACCAACACAGCAGAGGATTTAGTGAGAGACAGTGAGATCGCGCTAAATGAAATGTTTGGGTTTAAATTGCACGGATTTAAAATGGGTTAGTGCCTATTATTTGAGAGCTTTGTGCAGGAGTATTCATTAAATGAGACATAGTGTGGGTTTGGTCTGTTGTGCTGGGTTGCGAAAAGCAGGTCTGTCCCTCTACAAACAGGGTATTAGTAATTCCCTGCCTCACTTCAGTATTAAAGAAACCTTTATGGTGCATCCTGTAATAAATAAATATAAAAAAAGGAAATTTCTTCCTGGCTTTACATTGAAGGGGAACACATTGGTGTTCACATGCTGCACTCACCCATGTCCCCACTCGCTCCTCCTCCCCATGTGTCACTCCTTGGCCGAGCTGCACAAGGGCCCAACAGGAGGTTCCTGGCTGTTACCCTGGACATGCTTTGCTAAAAGTCACTCAGTATTTTCTCTTTTACCACAACATAAGAAATAGTAGGCGCTTATTTGGGTAATATTTTGTTATCCACCCACAAGGGGTTGGTGGTTCTGCTCTTTGGGGTACGGCAGCGCAATGTGCTTGGCCAGGGTCATCCTGACGTCCGTGCAGAGTGCGCTGGTTCCCACACGTGGAGGGGACACGCAGCAGGGCCACCTCGTCTCCACCTGACCTCTTTGGACTTCTCAGATTTACGGTTGCCACATAGCTACGTTTGCAGATGTTGACTGTTAAACACTGAGGGTGAATGAGGTGGACGGCCAAGAGTGGCGCAAATAGAAGGTACAGAAGTCTGGTCTGCTGGCTCTGAACATGCACCACATTGTAAAAAGTAGTACACAGCTCAGAAAGACGTGCTGAAGAAGCTCAGGTATTCTCAAAAATAGAATAAAAATGATATAATAATTAAAATAAAATCATTTTAAATTGTCCCTTTCAACAAATTAACATTCTTTTATGGCTGGAAGATGGTTATCTTAAGTAATTATCCTGTTATCCTAGTGACAGACTGATGGTGACCTTTAGACTGCAAGTGAATTATGCAAATTGGTATTTTCATTAAACATTAAATAACTCCCTTGGGAGGAAAAAATGCTACTTATTGCTCCTTGGCTATTAAAGTCTAATGATACGATTTACCACAACTTTGTTTCTACCTCCAAGGGCTCTGGAGGAGAGAGGATTAAAGGTTGGTTTGGAGGTTGAGGCTTAGACATGTATAGGCAGGTCAGAAGAAGTTAAAGAAAGTCAAAAAAAAAAAAAAGGCAAAACAAAATCCTACCTCATCTCATGCTCTAAGTCCCCCTTTTGGAGGTCTTTTGGTTTGAATAGTCCACATGAACTATGGACACTCTTAAAACCAGCCTTGTGCTACTCAAGCTGAATACAGACCAGAGGCAAAATAATACTGATAGAGCCTAGGGTAAAATTAAATTTATCTGACGGACAGATATAATGGGGACACTGGAGAGTACGCTTCCAGTAGAGAGGGGATGGAAAAAGTCTATTGAATTATGACATAATCAAAAATCATTAAGAAAAAAGACAAATAATACAGACTTTAGAGATATGAACGTCACTCTTCATTTCTAGTAATTCCTATTTTACAAAATGGGCACCAGTAACAGGACAAGTGGACTAGAAAGTAAAGCAGAGTTTCCTGTGATCTTGAGCACAATACACAAGCTTGGTCCTTAAGAGCTGCCACTCCTACAGATTTCTATGGTGGAAACTTCTTTTAAGAGCTTTCTGCCATATCACCAAAGGGGTCTCAGAGTGAAAGCACCTTGTTAAAGATATCCCAACAGCTATAATGAGAAAAGCAAGAGTATTCATGCTTCCTGGAAGCACTGCCAACTATAAATAACATGGGAGCTAAAATATATTCCTCTTGAAAGAGCTGTCTTATTCATATACTACAAATCTTGGGGTGTGGGGGTCCCTATTACAGTACTTTGCATGAAAAATCAATATATTTGTGACACATTAGCTGATGTTTTGTGCTTAAGATAAGCAGTAAATATCTATTTCTCTGAAAGGATTCTACTAATACACTCACTTTCTCATCCAAAAATGAGAGAATCTGGCTGCATGTGTGTATGTGGTATGCATATGAACACAGGAGAGTTAATTTAATTTGTTTTTCAAAATATGAAATTATCAGATCTGAACAGCGGATGTAGATACAACAACTTTAGAATGAATATTCAACTGTTAATCCCTTTTTCTTTTAAAATTACATAGGAGCTTGACCCACTACAGTTAATATATACTATAAATATGTACATACATATATGCAAATATTTATTAGTTTAATTATTTAATATTGATCTAGTGGGATGCAGGAAAATTCCACCTTTAAATTTTTTGTAACAGTTATTACAGCCCACCAGTTGAAACCTTCATTTTAAATATAAAGGGCTCTCAGTAGAGAGTTATTGTTACATCTCCCCTCTTTAGAAGACTCAGCTAAGCAATGAGGGCTAAAGCGCAATTCATTCACTTGAAGGGTCATATACTGAAGCCTTGGTCAGCAAAAGCATATTAAAAACTTTCTTAATTTAAGGCTGTTATTATAAATTGTAGGTATTATCTCTCAAAAATTGTCAGCCATTAACTTTCTATATGTTGCAGTTAATTTAAATCACCACTTCTTTTCCTTTTGGAGTCAAAGAAGAGAGGTAACTGCGCAATGGTGATGAGGGAAACGTGCTGGGAAAAGAGGAAGTCTTGGGGTCTGATCTTGGCTCCCAGGATAGATCCCACCCAAGATAACTGGTGTTTCCATCCTGTTGTTCCATGAAGGGCCAGTCTGACTTCAGCTTCCCATTCCCGTTTTCCAGTCTTTCTTATCCCCACCTTCTGCTCCCCTTAATTAGGCCAACGCTATCACTTGTGCCGCTCAGAAGCAAATCCTTGAAATTCTTGTTTTTCTTCACATACCGCCTTATATGGTCCACTTTTTTTAATTTTTATTTTGCATAGGATTTTACATGGTGTTTCAGCAAACAGAGCCAGCAGGGTGCAGCAGGCCATGAGGCACAGGTTTGTCAGCCGAGACCGGTTACTGTGTGAGTGGTGATACTGATGCATCTTGTCAGCATCGTGCCTGAGACATGGCTGTGTGCTCCGTTAACCTTAGAATTTCAGAGGAAAAACACATAAATCCACAAAGTGAAAACGATCAGTAAAGCAGCATTGCTCAAGCGGCCTGAATTTCTCCCGGGAATCTGTTCTTCCTTCTCGGTGGCTTTATCTGGGGCAGTGGTTCGGTGATCAACATTAGATATTCCCTCTTTCCTGCACCCTCTGGGGCTCCTGCTGTGGGCCGCGGAGTACCCGTTGCGCGCTGCAGGGATGCGGCCGCCCGCCTCGGGACGCTCCCGCCAAGCTCGCCGCGCTCACGGCTGCTCTCCGCAGGCTGCATCCCAGCTGCCCGCTGCTTCAGGGGCCTGCGGTGCCTCCTCTCGGATGGCATCATGGACAGGCTGTGACTCTCCATGTGCGGCCCCTGGGAGCACTGCTGCAGAGCGGCTTTGCCCATAAAACCAGTAGGTCGAGTACCTCTGCCCAGCTGCAGTTTGGATGGCAGTAAAAAGAACTAGGTAAATCCAAACAACACGTAGTGAATGCTGAAGGGTCAGTGAATGCGACTATGTCCTTCATTAGGCAACCACATTTTTTGCATGGACATGATGAACATTAGTGGACAAGAGTTTGTACATATTTGGTGCTAGCATCTTGCAGGCTAAATGTACCAATCACCAACTCAGGGAGAACTGTTATTTAACGTGGACAATGGCCACTCAATATATCTTGAAACCTGCTGCAGTTGGAAAAGCAGAATCCCTTCAGCTCACTCTAGGAGACATCCAAGGCTTGACTCAGTTGCCTAAACAAAGGCGTGTGGAGCCATTTGAGACACCAGAGCATATGTGAGATATTCACACAGATATAATGCAGAACCCATGATAGATGCATGCCCTTCTGGAGTGACATCTGAAGGGCAGGTAGACAAAGGACACTGCTTATAAAGCTCTGTGTCGTTGCTGAACAGCTAGTTTGTCTGGTGTGGCTGCATCGTTCTCCATGAGCTGTGTTGACTGCAGGGCATGACTCAGGTGCCTTCACATGAATATGTGGTGCCATCGGAGATGCCCTGCAGTGCTCTGTCCTGAGTTGCTGCTTCAAAGGATATAAGGCACATCTTCAAAAACGACTAGAAATGTTGGGTGGAAGGGACCTCTGGAGGAGATCTGGTCCAACCTGAACATCCTAGGCCACAGTTCACAGCTGCTGTCTCATTATACTACCTCATGCTACTGAAACTAAGCAAAGAAGAGCAACGATGCTCTACAGTGCTTTCCTTTCTCTTTTTCCCTGGGAGTAATGTCACAACAGCACAGCATCTGGCAGATAGTCTGTAAAATGCTGCACAGCTCTCTCAAAACAGAACACATGGGCATTTAGACAACACATGGGCTGTCTAAACCTGCTCTGATATGGTTACAAACAGTAAGCTGAAGCAGAGCAAATACAGCATCTAAGCTCTGTTCAAAAACGGGACCTATGGCACCCACAGGCCTCAAACTGCTGCCCTCCTTTCACCTTTGCCACAAGGATTTGAGATTTCCCTTCGCCTACCTATCACTGCACCCTGGAAACCAAGAATATGGACTCCCCTCCACTGCTGAAATTCCCATGTTGCCCGTATTGCCACAGCCTGGAATAATCAATGCTACAGAAGCCCAGGAACGTAAGAACACAGGTCAGGCCAAGATTCATCTAGTTCAATATTTTGTCTCTGGTTTGCGGCCAAAAATGGATGCCTAGGGAAAAGTTTGGAGAATATAACAAATAAATAGAGATATTTTCCCACAATAAACTCCCAGCTTCCCACCACTCTTAGCTTGGAAAACTTCCAAGCCAGAGGTAGTATTTTTTTTTTATCTAATACTAACAGATTACTCTTTAGGAACTTGCACTGTTTTCCTTTAAACCTGTGCGCCCCTCAGAGCTGAGAAGTGTGACCTTGAAAGTCCCTGCCGTAGCACTCCACATAAGCTCTGCATCATTCCAGACATGTACATTGAACCGGGGAGAAGAGACGAATGCGACAGTTCAAAGCTCTGGGAGAAATCACAGGCAGGGGCACATCATGTGAACCCAACCTCGTATCTACTTATTGCACATCCACAGATACTGAGGAGGGAATAAATCTTTAGATTGTCTGGTCTCGCTTCCTGGCTAAGGAATGACTATATCCAAAAACATGTAAATGATTGTGCCTGACTATTGCGTCCATTACTTGGGGCGGGGAGTCAGCTTGCAGATTAAAGCAGCTCCATATAAGTGTGCCCATGCAAGCTGAGTATATAAATTCCTGCCACACTCAATGGTGATCCAGCTAGTCCAGTCGAGGAGTCTGGGAGCTGTTCAGGTCAGCCTGATGTAGGTGTCTACATCTGCTCAGCCAAATCGCTCTCCAGGCGCCACTGGTGACAATGACGCCGTCCTCACTGGCAGGGACAGCTCAGAAAGCCGCCTCACCTGCGGGTACCCTTGCTTGATCTGCAAGCCGAGCCACTCTATTTACAAATGATAAGATCACCTTCCTGAATGACACCTCAAACTGCCTTGAAGTTCCTGTCATTTTGTGACTGGATATCACATCAGCTTGAAGCTTCGAACTCAATCTGGCCAACTTTGGAAACAGGGCCTCCCAAAAGGGTTAATGCCAACATATAAATGCCCAGCAACAGGAATCAACTGTAGAATAATCACATGAAAAATTTGAGTATTAGGTGTGAACAGAAGTAGTTGAAAACTTCAAGAGGATAATATAAAACTGTAGCTCCTAGGGAACGGTAGCTCAAGAAACCCCTGGGGAGATTACCCCAGCTATGGCTGCCTTATCTCTACCTTCAGGAAGCACAACACTTTTCAATGCAATTCAAATTAGCATATATATTTTTATGTACTTAGGCCCTTAAATAGGCATTCAACTTGTCTGTAACACTGAATCACTCAGTTGAAAATTATTTGATGACTACATCTGGAAAGCACATGTGTATTAGTGGCTGATAACATCTGCAGTCACCTAGCAACATATTTGTGACAGTGACCTTGTAAATTGCAGAGTGACATTTTTAACTATTTAGACACGTTATGGAATTGATTTTTCCCATTTCAGTCAGACCAGGTATTTGAGTGCATGCAGAGGGAAAAAGGAATTGGGTGTATAAAAGCCCTAGGAGTGAATATTAGAATAACAGAAAAGTCATTGTGACTTCAAAAAAAGTGTTCCTGTGATTCCAAAAAAGTAATGCTGAGAATGTTTTCACATCTGTCCTTTTTTCCCCCATTCACAGGCATAGAAATGATTACAGCTGTGGTTCTGTAATCGCCTCTATGTAGAACAGCTTTTATTGGCTCTAGTAGCTGAAATTATAGCAGGTATATTGATCATCTGACTTCCAGGCTATTAAGGACACAATAAATCTATTAAAACATAGATTTTAGTTTTGCATACATTTTCTTCATCTTAGAGAACAATGTCTAATATTAGCACAAAGTATATTCAAGTATAACATAATATACTAGGAGATAGCTATTAATATACACAGATACCGTTCTGTGACTCTTTTTGCATGGCTTCATGCTATATCACTTCAACATTTTCATGTTACATATAGAACAAATTAAATGATGCACTCAAGTTACCATAGCTCCCAAGGCTTAGCTATAGAAAGATCTGTGCTCTTCATCCTAAACATCGGGAAATGACCTTTCAGTTATATATAATATGATTTTCAAATTTTTATGGTGTGTGAGTTTGCTTCTTCATAGCTTTATGACAGTTAGCTCAGCAGGAGCAGAGAGAAAACTGACCTGTTGCAATATTCAGGACCTGACGCACAGCCGAATAGCTCCCGTTCAGCTCATATCCAGCGGGGTCGATGAACACAGTCCACCAGGTATGGTGGTAGGTATGGTGGGACTCTGTCCACCCAAAATTGGACATCTATATTAGTTAGCTGAGCAGATCTCTGAGGTATATTGACCGCACTGATTAAAAATTTCTATTGACTGGAGTGAATTAAGACAACTGTGGAGTCCTTAGGGAAGGGGAAGGAATGATGAATGGTAAATCATGCATGGATAATGAATTCATATCATTCTCTTTTGTGTTTTATACAACATACACACGGCAAATGTCCTTTACACATAAATGTCTAAGAGGGACCATTAAACCATATGTTCTGTGCTGACTCAACACATATTTCATCCCATTGGACTTGGACATGAATGTTCAAGTTCTCACTGGAAGAGGACTGCCCCCATGAAAAACTGTGAGTGAACACACATATATATCACAACTGGAAAAACAGCTCCCTGAATCCAGCTCACCATGTAATGGCAATGAACGCAAAGGCTGAGTTGGGTGCTTGAGATACATCTCTACGACAGGGTTTTAGAAACCCCTTGTGGAAAAGTTGCAATGAAAGATCTTTCCAGAACACCTCAGGTAGGACTTGGCTTAAAACAAAAAAAAAAGTTTGATTGTGATAGGCCGGCAATTTCACTGACTAAAATTCTGTTCTCCCAATAAATGGACCTCGCATGTAGTAGATTTAGAAAGACAAGGGTTTAATTATGGTCCAGTTCGTATTGCACATAGAGAGGTGTGCACAGGGATTAGGATTCTGAACTTGTACATAGGACTCAGAGCCTCGTTAAGGCTTTAAGTGGGACACCACAGCACTTGTTAATAATCAGATAGCAAAGGTTTATCTCAGTTAATTGACAGTACTCTACATTTCTTTCCAAATGTTCCTCTATAAGCCTGAATCCACGAGTGGAAAGAGCTTGTCCTGAAAGTAGTTTCTACTTAATATCCCTATAATTTCTCTTTACAATTCCAGCTGTGCCATGATGCCTATAAAAGTACTTGACAAAGATTAGATTGATGCTCATTATATTAATTATAAGAGTCTTACCAGTACTTCTACTACCTTGCCATCATCTCTTCCCATCCCATGATCAAGAGCATCTTTCCTGTCCACTATTTTGTTTTGTCTTAGAGAAGCTCTTTGGGACAGGAACTAACTCATGGGGAAAATATCTTCACTTTCTTATATAATCCGACACTGACTTCTGATTGAGATCTCTGGGCACTAGAGCTATTATCTAAGAATATAAATTTTCTGCATACATCTGAATGAAGCCCAACAGTAAGGGAGAAAGCAAAAGAGTTCTCTCCTGTGTGTCTGAAATGGCACAGAAACTGTAGAGAATCTACAAACACGCAGGGTTTGCACTGCTGTTCATAGACATTTTTTGGCTGAATTTATCAAAAAGACAGGAAATCTTTACTCAATAAAGCTAAAAATCCACCTAGAAGAGAGGTTTATTGCCCTTCTCCAAGATGAAGAAATTGATGGGGAGGAAATTCCAGACAAATCCACTTTAATATCAGTGTTTTCTCCTCGGACATCTCTTGACCTTCCTAACAACACTCTTTCCCACTTTCTTTTCCCACACAAACCCTTCCTCCAATACTCTTCAATGCTTCCAGCTGTGCATTGGCTACAGCAGCTTCCACCCCTCTTCTTGAAGAATGCTCAGTCACAGCTCACGGGGCTCCTCTCACAACAGCTCAACGTGCCGGGGTGTTTAACACTGCTCCCTCTGCCCGCACCGCAGCTTTTCCCATGCGCGGTACCAGGGACGGATCCGGATCGTGGTGGGTGTTTCACCCTGCTGCAGCGATGCCAGAGTGACCTGAGGCAGGAGCACAAGCCGCCCGCGCCTCAGAGCTCTCGGGAAGTCACAGGGGATCCCCAACAGGGCTGTGACTCCAAAAGGACAAGGTACCAAGCAGAATCACAGTTACTGGGCACCAACACAACCTGCAGCACTAGTAGCACAACCTGTAAGACCAGTAATATGCCCTACACTGCAGAGCTCGGTGCGGCCCAGTCTGGCCCTGCTCAATGATGATTGATGGAGTCCCTGCACAAGGGAATGGAGGGAGTTGGAAGGAAAATGGTTCCTCCTGACCCCAGGGACATCCCCAGCTCCCAGTGACACAACCCCCATGGAGTAGAGTGTGCGTCAAGCAAGACAAGAGCAGCTGATAAATGCAGGGTGTGGTGAGAGGAGACAGATTTCCATTCATGCATGCAGTCCCAAAGACTTGCCAGCATTTGGCATATTGGCATTGCTATCACAAAAGGTGCGCGGTCACACAGCTGCAAGAGCAGGAGCTGTGCAGTGCTACTGCGTTCAGCAGGGAAGCAGGATGAGCTCAGGAGCATGCAGCTAGACGGCCAACGTCCCACCTCATCCATGCACAAAGAGGGCTAGTGCTTGGCTGCACAAGAGGCTCATGCCCCAAGTCCTCTGCTGGTTCGGCTCCGAGCAAGATTTAGTACATCAGTACAGAGGAACTGGAACAAAATCAGAGCCCAAAGCAAGAACTGAACGTCTCCAGGCTCTGAGAGGTTCAGAGGGATTTCTCTGGCCCCAAATCCCAGATCCAGTCTTTTGTGGAGTTTGGATGCAGAGATCAAGCCTGAGCTGTACTGCATAGCTTGGCCCATCTCTGAGAAAAAAATATACGTCGTCCCTTAGAGCAATTCCTTTTGTCTTGAGTGACTGCCGTTCTGATTTCAGGACTTCAGTGACGACTAGAGACAGGCCTGTTAGTGACTTGACCTCCCCCAGCAGAGGCATCCCCTCACCCGTGTGTTTCTTTGGGAAGCAATTATTTTCCTCCTGTTTCTGGGGTTTGCAATTTTGGAGCTGGTGCTTTCTTTAAAGCTTCCCAAACCCATCATGAACCTCTCCAGGTGAAAGCAAACGTTATCTCAGAGGGGTACTGAGGCTTTTATTACATCCCGACTCCACTGCTGTAATTCATTGCTTGCTGATCTGCCTGCCAGCTCCCCGAGGCATCTGCAGCTCATGTTGAACTGTGGTGTTGAAACTTGGACTTCTGAACATCTTGCTTCTGTCCCGAAAGAAGCTGTGACTTCATCCTGGTCAAGCGGCGGTTTCAATCTGAATATAATTTTCTACATATCAGCTCTCGATATGTCACTTTTGCTTCCCCTTATTTCATATTCACTTTAATTCCTCTGGCTGCAGCTGACGACAGCCTTCTCCTTCCGAGCGGCTCTTCATCTCCCTCTACATTCAGAGTCGGTTTTACTGATGAATAGGGAAGGAAACTGCTCAAGCCCCACATGGCGGGTAGGCCTCACGGTGCCTGAGCAATGGCCCCTCTTACCTTGGGAGTTCAGGTTACCCAGCACACAGCTCAGCAGAAAGGGGGATTGATCAGGCCGGGTTTTAGCCTTTCTACATGTTTTTCTATGAAGTTTTTCTTTCCTGTTCCCTCTTTTCTCCGTTTATTTGAACACAGTCAATCTCGTGCTTGTACAAAAGCTAAAGCTAACGTACAGCTTATTCGCCCCACAAATGGGGCACAAATGGACCGTTTCTGCTCTAGTTCTCTCCAGAGGCACAGACTGCCCACCACAAAAGACATAAGTGCCCAGTTCACCATACAGATTCTTTAGCAGTACCTGGGGAATCAATGAAGCTTAATTTTGGGAGACAACAACTGTGTAATATCAACTGCTTTGTTCTATGATGAGATTTGCTACAAGTTCATGCGCAAAGTCTAGAAATCCCTAAGAAAAAAGGAGGTTTCTCTATTAGCTACTTGCACAAGGCCAAACCCAACCCGAGCTCTCCCTGCTTTGTGCAGCTCCTCTCCAGGTGCAGAGGGAAGGGAGGAACTGCTGCTGCCCTGCACAAGGCGCCACGCGCTGCAGCCTCCCCTTCCCTCTGCCCACGTGTGGACTCGGTGGGACCCCCTGCACAGGAGACCGGGAACCCTCATCCGTGGCTCTCGGGACACCCGTCGCCCCGCTCGGAGGGGCCGGGACGATGGAGGTCAGCCCTGCCCTACTTTGGAGCGTGCTGGATTCACAGCAGTGTTTACACATGATTTAGCTTTTGGAGGGTGTTCCAACAGCGCAGATCCGTCTGCTCTCACACGTCTTCACCTGGGAAGCAGAATAAATGAGGTGCTGTGGAGACGGATGCCATCTCTGACAGGGGCCCGGCCGGGGTACGTGAGCTGGGGCCGGGCAGCCATTCCAAAGTGCTGAATAACAGTGGCGTGAAACCTAGATGGAGGCAGCGAGGGGAGGCAGGAAACCCCAGGATGCCATTCCTTAAGCAGGCATATCTGCACCGCTGCCCGAGGAGGCCTCGAGGATTCCTCTCGGCTGCCCAGAAATGGGGCCCGGACCTTCCATCTGCTCCGACTTGCTACGATGCTAAATATAAGCCCTTGGAAAGCACAGCAGTTTTCTTCTAACGCCACTGGCATCTGCGTCCCGAGCACAGACCACGCGCAGCCCGGCCGCCCGTGCTGCCGGCTCGGGCAGTTCCCTCACGCTTCCTTTCGCCTCCGCACGCGCCACCACCCGCCTCCCGCCTGCACCAGCGCCCACCGAGGCAGGACTCTTCGTCTCCACCTCCCCTGGAGCCTGGCCATGGGCCTCTCCGACGCCTCTCTGCGCAGGTTGTGCCCTTGCAGCTCATCCTTGTTCCCTCCTCTCCCGCCTTCTCCCCATGGTGTTCCGCACGCTTGCCGGGCAGCCGTTCCGCGGCGCCCGCCCGGCAAGCCTGCGAGGGCACCGTGCGCCCTCGGCATCCGTGCGGTCCCAGCGCCCTCGCCGGAGCGCGTAGCGTTCGGGGGCCCGCTCGAGACGGCCGAGCCTCATCTCAAAAGCTGCCTGGATGCAAACCAGTGCATCTTAACCGTGCTCTCACGCTGCAAGAGCTGCTGTACCGGCACCATCTGACTCCTCTCGTAGCACCTAACTCCCACCTCGCTTTGAAGGTGCAGAATATTTACTCATCACTTCCACATCTAGAACATCTTTTGTGGGTTCTACCTTGATAACAGCAGAGATGGCATCTATTTTTACTAGTATGCTTAATTTTTAACACTTAGGTATAATTTTTTTTTAAAAATGCGAAGGTCAGATCTTGGTCTCCCTTGAAGTCAGGAGCAGCTTTTCTGTTAGTTTCAATGACACCGAAGTTCAGTGCATTATCACTGGCTAATCAGTATTTTGCAGCTTGCATCCAGTGTCGGCAAATGCTAATAATTTTGTGGTGAACACAATGATCTGTGAAGGGGAGTCTGAAGTTCCAATAGCTACATTCAATTCACTACCAGAATATGACATTTTAAAATGTTCCCAGCTGATATGTGTATGGATAAATCTTAGAAGTGTGAACCCTTAGTATTTCTAATGCAGAACATAAATAACAATCCGCAAGTGGTAGTGTTGCATTTCACGCTGCTTAAGCCAGTCTTGGGCTATTTTCCGTTTCCAGACACCATTTTGCAAAGCAAAACAGCAAACTCTTTGTTGCAGACAATTCGAGTCATCGCTCCCACACCCGGAAGCCGTTATTCACTAGCTCAGACTTCTCCGGCTGATTCCCATCTTTATCTCATGGATCCCTAATATCGAACAGCCTTGACAGCAAAGCCAATTATATTTTGGGTAGGGCTACCATTCTCCCCAGGGAAGGGGCAGTTTAACAAATCTTGGCCCCCATTTCTATTTATTTTGCCACTAGAGGCCACTTGCACAGCAGATACCTGCAGGCACCTATGGCACCTATGGTCCCTATGGCACCAGGTCATTCCCAGGTGCTTGAGCCTGGCAGGCCCATGGAGCAGGTCCACGTGTATCACGGAGCAAACTACTAACCCCAGCTGCTAGCAAAGAAGGAAGCAAGCAAGCAAGAAATGCAGCCTGCGGAGGAGGTCACCTGTAATGCTGCAATTTTCACACCTATTTGTGTACCATCTGTTTGTCGGGGTTGTGCCTTCAAGCATAGACTAGTGTTCAGTTTGAGCGGGCCTGGGAAGGCAGATTGGAGGGCTAATAGAGCAGAGATGCAGAACACAGGCATCGTTTTCTGCCATGTGACGCAATGGAGCCTTGACACCGTATTGCATTTGTTCATTCATTGCTTCATTCATTGCAAGGGGGCATTTTCAGCCGCCTTTTCCTTCCTGTCTGCAGTGTAAACCACAGCCCGGCTCTGCAGCCATCTAATGAAAGCTGTGCACATCTCACCATGGATACCCATTTAAATAGAGAAGTCACAGGACAGTTGCTATTTGTGTGCCTGAATGGAAGTCTATTGTGTTATTTTTTTGCTCCAGTGAAGCAGAACAAACCCTTCTTTTTCTTTGTTTATATGAGGTGAAAAAACATACTGGTCCTGAGCTTCAGATAAAGCCCCTTCGTGGTGTTTGGTTTCTGCTCACTTCGAGAACATCTGGGGACAGAGTGAGTCCATCTGTCCCGCGCCCCCACCTAGGCAACACGCCTGTGCTCTTAGACCCTTCTGTAGCAGCCTTCCCATTTCCTCGACGTGCTTATGTCTCGTACTGCAATCCCTTGTGGCAAAGGAGTATTTCTGTGTTTGCCCATATCTAAAATGACCAGCAACCTTGAGGCATTACCCTAAGACCAATTTTTGAGTTATAGTATAAAGCAAGAAGGTGAATACGGCTGTTTTCTCAGCTAAAGTGTTGAATTAGAAGATTTGTCTCACTACTCCTGCGTCATCTCTGGCACATAAACTCTCTGCACATTGGCTATTTTTACTTTGTTTTGCCATCGTGTCCTTGTCAAAAACCAAATGCCCACTGTGTTTGTGTATCAATATAAAAATAAAAGGTACTTCCTGCAATAAATTCTCATACTAGAATCATATTTTTCCTCGGTTTTTGTCTATATAGAGTTAAGTGTTTTGGTGTTAGCATCAGCTTTTATTTGTGGTAGAATTTCTATAGTCTGCCAAAACAACAGTAGCGATAGAAAAGCAGATTACTTATTCTACTAATGTTCTCCTCTAAGGGTGATTTTAATATCGCAACCATGGTGAAAAATAATTCAGATAATCCCTAAACTTTCAAAACAAACAAGAAAGAAAAAAAAAATGTAATCTTTTTGCATATATTGGTACTCTCTTTACAAAATTTTACAACCTCAGTGGCCCAAGATTTACAAGAGTCAGTCCTGACCCGGGTTTGCTATACAATATAAACTGCTCAGTTCCTTACTCGGATTCTGGAGCTTTTATTACAGCGCAAACATCAAAAACAGAATTCATCTGTCATACAGACTTAGAGAGCTTAAAACTGCATAGTGTCATTATAATGAAACTGTCATTGCCACTGTTAGTTTTAAATGTCACTGAAAAATATAAATTGACTATTTTTATTAATTGGACAAGGTGCGTGGGATTGGTAGGCCCTTATTTTCTGCTGAACAACTCATTTATATTAGGGTTTATATTTCATATATATGCTTCTATACCCTCTTATAACGTGTCCTGCAACAAGAATACACCATCCGCAAGGAAGCTGAGGAAGGCGAAGCCAAACAGCTGGTCATTCGAAACTTCTCTGGGGGTAGGTGGAATCTCTGTGTGGGGGGCAAAGAGAAGCCAAGGGTTGGCAGAGATTCAGAAATGATCTGCACTTTTAGGGACAGAGCAGACTTCCTTTACTCCCAGGGACCTGCTCAGCTCTTTGCGAGTTTCCATCGCTCCATGGTGTGCCCAGGCTCCAGCACTCCCCTCCAGCATGGCCCTGTATCCTGTTAGAATTATTTAACAGTAATGTAAGCCACGGGAAAGGAACCGCGTTTACCCGGGACTCAGCACCTCTCAGGCTTTCTCATTATTTACATAGTGTTTATATTGCTCAGCGGTGCCAATCAGGATAAGTATTTATTGCCGCAGGGTGTTTACTGCTGCATATCTGAATATAGCTTCTGCCCTCAAGAGCTTACAATTTAATTATAAAACAAGATGCTGGTAGTTTAAAGGAAGAGAGAAAGTTGATGGACAACAGTGTCAAAAGTACGAGTCACCAAGTCAGATATATTTTTTGCCCTGTTCATTGGTCATCTTTAAAAACTATATGCCTTTAAAAAAGTCCACTTAAAAATGAAATGCATGCCTCTCCATTTCTCCTTCCTTCCCCTTTCCTGCAAGCAACGTGACTTATATTTCTCAGTAGAATGAGTACACTTCAAATGATTTCCGTAATCCCATTTACAATTCCTGTCAGGTCTGTAATGACCATCCACTTACCTATCACTGGTTCAAGTCCATCTCTCGCAAGCCTGGGCCAGGACTATCAGCAGGGACCTACACAGCCTTTCTTCCTCTGCTGGTCTGTGAACAAGGCAGCCCACGATTAGCCTTTGGCCTCTTGTCCAAACACAGAAAAGGCACAGAAGGCACAGAAAACTCATTGTGAAGAGACATCTCTAAGATTCACAGGTCACACAGCATTTGTGTCCTTCCTGGACTCATCTTTCAGCTTCCAGGCATTGGCCTCTGCCAGGGAGCCTGGCAATAAATCAGCACACTTTCAGAGGCTTATATACATATATATATGTATATCTACACATATATATCTCCAGCAAATGCTAAATCACCCGCACATGGCACAGACTATGAAACAGCTCCCAGCCGTACAGGCTTAACTCAGAACTGAACTAGCAATATTGAAGGGAGAAAAAAAAAGATAAAAAAACTATAAACACATACTTTTTATTACCGGGAATTTCTCATAGTGGCTTTATTATCTTTTTATAGTAAATACCAGACCGATGAATAATAATAAGCCTGCCTCAAAAGTCCGTGTTAACTGATCATGTGGGTGACGACAATCAGGGCTGATTGCCACTGCAAGAGGAAAAGCTATCCCATTTCCCTGACTCACTGAAGTTTCCATGTTGGATTTAGTTTAGTAAACAGCTAGCTAGAATTTGTTATTCACACTTCTTAGAGTATGAAATCATTTTGCTTTTGCTTTTAAATCAGCTTTCCACTTCCTCTCTGACACTAAAGGGCCGTTAGAATAAGGGTTGCACAAAAGCTCTGCATAAAAACTGCTGGCTTTGTGTGTGCACCTTGAGGCCACCATCTATTCTGCTTCCCACACACACAGGCCTCCCTCCTGCCCAGAGCCTGGGGTATCCAGGCCACTCAGGCATGGCCCTTGCTTTCAGCCTGGCACACTGAGGCAGAGGTACTTTTATTTCAGTCAATATTTTTTCTGATTCATTTTACCTCAGTTTTGATTTATCTTGATACACTGGACTGAAAACTGTGGTGATAGAAAAACTCATTCATTTATAGCAGATCAGACCCCGCTACGCCATGGGCAGCAGTGACTCCTTGGGCAGGTTGGGGATCAGTGCAACTGCAGCTCCAAAGTCAACCCATTGCACAAGTGCACGGTCCTGCTCAACCAGTGGGCGATTTAAATACACAAATTCCTCTGCCTGGGTGATTCCAACAACCAGCGAGGGGCTGCAAACAGTAACCAAAGAGGACACTCAATTCCAGCCTGCTTGGAGCCAGGTACTCCAATAAAGCACAGCAGGGACTTAGCAAGGAAAGTAAGTCATGGATTAAAACGACAAAACGTTATTTATTTACAGGAGCTCTGTATAAGAGGACTCATAAGTTCTCTTACAGTAGCTGGTACTTTGGGATGTGCTGTGCGTTTCTATCCCACCGCTCGTGGCACTCAAGCAGTAGCTTAATGCACAGGAAATGAGCGTTCACAATCGGTCTAAACAGCATCTGTGAGACTGCTCTAGTAACATGGACACCTTCTTGACAGAGGTCTCCAAAATACCGATTTTTATTAACAAAACTAATTCAAGTAGCTGCCAGACATATCTCAGAAATGAGAACAACTCTCCGTGTTGTACAGGTACAACATACACTCCAAGCAAGTGAATCTCACAGGACTTGGAGACAGCTATAGCTGAGTATAGTTCTACACAGAAATCACATATTTTATTTGATAAACCAGGGTTTTGGTTTTACTCAGGTCCCACTCAGTGTTTGTTTTGAAGAAAGATTCAGGGTCATGCTTGATCATAGCCAAGAACCTCAAAATGGGCCTTCAGCTATGCTCAAGTATGGACACTTGTGTCTTCTTCGATTCTCCAAGAGGTCCATTGGGAGGTGTAGGTGGAAATCAGGCTCTGATACTTTACTTTTGTGGAATATAATAGATGGGGACCTGCAACTTCTCTTCAGGTAAGTTCAATTATCACTACAGGCTGTTTTCACTGAGATGGTTTAGACAGCATGAAGTCAAAGGGACCCATCTGTCTAATCGCAAATCATAGAGAGATCCCAAGAATAAGCAGACTTCTGGACTGAAAGAAAGATACAGGGTTTTCAAGAGGATAGTTAATGTTCCTGCCAACCTCACAGCTGGGTCAAAAAGCACTAGGAAGACAGAAGTTATAAACTCCAACTCCTTCCCTCCTCAGAGAGATTGTTATTACAGCGAGATCTCTCTTGGAGACTCTTGAAGTGATCAGTAGTCTCAACTACTCTGCAGTAGATGAGAACTGTTCACTCAGAATTTTTATGAGAGCAACAACAATTCACACAGGAAAATGATTTCCCTGAAGAATGTCTTGAGGTTCAAAGCACTTCAGTTACAGATTTGTTTGAGATGCCAAGACCACCACCTGAAGGTTAGACCGAGAAGAAACCCCACTGTGACCTCTCAAACAAGCCTCAGCTCTGTGTCTTCCTGAGTATTAGAGAATAAAGGGTGGAGGAATGCTCCCTCTGGAAATTACCTGGAATTTTGTCTGCTGGCTGAGAAACAGAAATGAATCCTTATGTCATAGGAAAGGATTCTGCAAGGGGAAAAGGAGTCATAATGCTGTACTGAATAGAGCACCTCAACAATTTCTAGGATTCAGCAGGATGAAGTGATTTTCCTGCAGGCCTCAGGAGAACAACTGTGTTCTCTGGCTGTGGTGGAAGAGGTGTAAAGAGCCAGCAGAAACTATTGCAACAAATTTCAACTGAAGCTGAAGTTCTTTTATTGTGAAATCATTGTGTCTTTCTCTGAGCACCTGCTCACTTTTGCAGAGCATGAGACATGTTAAAGAACCCAAATAGAGTGTCTATGTTATAGTATACACATAAATTATGGGCATAAGACACAACAAGGCAGCAGAGATTTAATATATAAGCCCTAAGTAACTTCAAAGTATGGCAATTTATGAGTATTTACAAACAAAGCTAGCTAAATGCAAGAGAGGCTGCCACTGCTGCAGGTCCTGTCCCTCTGCTCCACGTGATGACGGTCAGAACTGTAAGGAACTCAGGGTTCATCAGAGCACAGGCACAGGCGAGGGGTCATTTCTCGTCAGAACAAATTCTACCCTCTAATACGGGCAATGCATGTGCAACTGCATGTGCATGTGCAAGGTGATGGTCATGGCAAAATTAGCTCATTCAATAAATTAGTTTAAATTTAATGATCTATGTAGTTTCAGGGCTGGAAGTTCCAGATTCCCTGACTATGGACCCAGCTTTCATAGGAATGATTTGTGATTCATAGGTTGTCAGTGGCTATTTTTATTTATATAGCAGCATATAGGTGATGTACAACAGATTTAGACATTTCAGTATCTGGAGAACTTTTTTTTTTTTTTTCTCCCAGGCGCACTTAAGCTGTAATTCAAAAGATACAAAGGATTCAGAAGAAACAAAGCAAAAACAAAGCAAAAAACACTCCACTCCTGACTGATATTAACTGTGTTAACTGTGGGGTTTTCCTGCCACTTTTGGGCTATTCTCCCTATCCACCAAATACACTTATAACTAGGAAAGATGTAATGTCATCATGAAGGCATAAGGCTTAAGTCTCAAAATGATCCCTTTTGTTGGATATGTTTTGTTGTAGGCAGTAAGCTGGATTAGTTCTTGAAGCCGTGAAAATGGGCAAGGCCGGGAAGTGTCAGCTTAGGGGATGCTAAAAGGAAGCCTGCAGCATCGTGCATACTTTGAAAGCAGACACAGTCAGACGGCTTGTTCAGACTAGCAGCTCTGGGGCAGCTGAGGCAGAATGGAGCACAGTTGTCCTGAGGCAGCTTGGCGATCCCGCTGCTCCTGGCGCGGTCCAGGCAGGCGCTGCCCAGCTCCACCAGCTGCCGGTGGCCTCAAAGGATACAAAAGCAGCTGGGAATCACTGACGCTGAAAGAGTGTTTTGGACACGCTTCTTTCTACCCTGAGCTGCAATGATCCTCAAAAGAAGAGGTCTCAAAGAGATTCCTGCAGCTTCTTATGACCTTACTATCTTTCCGATACAAAGGACTATCCTGCAGGCTGGCATAAAAGCACCACACAGAAACTACAACTAATTCACCGTAATTCAAAGTATTTTTAAAGCTCCTATTCATTATTTTATAGCATTTGAAAAACTAAATTACTTCCACATTTCTTGTATTTTTACTACAGGCTCCATCAAATGCTCTTTATTGTAAACCTGAAACTTTGAAGCACCTCACTACAGATCATCTGCTTGGTGTGCAATACACGTATGCAGCAGCAGCGTGCGGCAGCTTTCCTCAATAGTTCTCGGGTAAATTAACACCACTAGCACCTAACTTTTTCGTATGCTCCATGCGAAAGGAGGGAAAGGTGAATGCTGAAGTTGCACGGATGCAGAAACCTCACTTGGGGCACACAGGTAAGAGAAGCGATGCTGACTCTGCAGAGGGGAGGCCAACACACCTCTCCACTTCCCATCACTACATACCTGAAAATGCGAGTCTGTGTCCCTGCTAATGAACCTGACCCCACTGCAGGAAGCCGTCATGCTGCAAATACGATCTCTTAGAAATATTCAAGTCTACCCATTACTGCTCTATGTCAAAACCACATAGCCCAGCTGAATAATCCTATAGCCCAATCTGATGTGAAAAATATCTCCTCTGCCCTATATGAACTCAGATACTTGTGTCTAAATACAGCTATATGTAGGACGTGCTCCCAGCATCGACAGGTCTTAAGATATGCACCAAGGAACTGATCAAAGCATATACTTTTATAAAAGACACGTTGAGGACTTCTATTTCTCTCTCCTTCAACACTATATGGTCATTAATACTGTGGCAATGAGAACAGAATATCTTTATAACCAATTAGCACTACATTTCCAAGTTCAAATAAACATTCAAATTAAGCAAGCATAATTCTTCATTACTAAGTTTCACTATTTTTCAGATGGGCTCCTTCATCCATTGAGGAGTATATGCCTGTGAATAAGAAAACTGAAGAACTGAAGGATCTTCATTATCTCTATAATTGAACAGAAACACTTCTGATGAATTGCCTGACTTTTAAAAACTCTTCTGCATTTCTGTCTCACAGAGAAATATTTGATATGAAGTTAAAACAGAAAAGATTGAAGAGTTTAGGAGAGCTCTGCGATTCAAATTGCATTCTGTGTTAATAATACACACACTACAATATTTAGTGTAATGCTAGATTCAGGGGAAATCATTGCTTTAGTTTTTTTTTTTTAGTTAATGTTCTGCTTGGTCTGAATGGACCTCAATAAAGCGACACTTGATGATTTGGCCTATTTACCAAGGTTTGGCCTATTTACCAATATTCTTATATTCTATTCTGACAGGTGAGTTCTATAAAAAATGTCTATCTGAGCTTAAAATGACTAATGACCAAACAAAATGTTAATTTCAGTTTGAGACTATATTTTGCCAGACTAACTGGAACCAAAGTTATAACAAATATGTTTCTTTAAAGGGCATTTTTTCAAGTCTTCAATATTTGAACTTTTTTTTAACATTTTATCCCAGTTCACTATTATGCCATACATAATATGCACTGTATGACCAAAACCATTTGACTGCAGTATTTTTTCACATACCCATGGCTTGACAGAACATTTTCCTCATGGCTGGAAACTTTGCATGACATTTTCTTCAGAAATCAACATTTATTAATAAGGGGAGAATCAAAACTGCATCCAGCTGCAAAAACATAGTAACAGAAAATCTTCTAATTTATGAGAATGAGGGGAAGAAACACAATTAAGGATCTTCATGTTTTGGGTAGGAATTTTAGGAAATAAAACATTTATTTTCCTCACTGAGCCCTAGCATAGGTTTTAATGGGACATAAGCACAAAATATAATTCTTTTCAGAATGGACATAACTTTGCCACAGAGCCAGTTGCAAGACTGAGCCCTGCAGCTAGGAAAAGCAACCAAATTCTCACATCTGCTCTTACCAGCACTGAATACTCCATATTTATGCATCTATACTTAATTCAGAAAATAAAAAACATACCACTAAAAGCAACAACAAAAAAGAAAATTTATACTGGAGATGAATATGTCAGCTGAAGCTCAAACACAAAGAAGCACCGGGAGGAAGTGGCCGGCGGTGGCAGTGGGAGGGATGGAGGCCTCCTGACCCGCCGCCCACACCTGACCCGCCGCCCTGAAGGTCCCTGCCTGCTGGGGACTTGTGTCTGTGGTGCTGTGGAGAGGCTGCCGACACCTGCCCAGCTCTGGGACTGTTATCCCCTGCTGCCCTTTCTGCGGTACCGACGACGCTGCCAGGGCAGACCTGGGAGGTGTGAGATGTGACACGTGGCTCTGGGCAGGATGGTCAAGACGTGGAGGCCCAGGAGGTGTCTCCTGCTGCTGAGTGGAAGGGCCTAAGGAGGACAGAATGGATCCCACAAGTCAACAAGTCCTTTGCACCTGGAGTAGTGCACAGGGTTTCAGTTTCTAAGACCACAGGATCTTCCTCTTCAAAGACCAACAACCACCTGCTAGAGGATGAGATCCATCTGACAGAAGGGATAAAATTATCTTTGCCAACAGACTAGCCAAACTGGTAGGGAAAGCTTTAAACAAGGAGCAACAGGACAGGGAGGACCAACCATCAAGTAAGGAAGGGGTAGACGGGGTTGGCAGCTAAAGGGTCTGGGATGATGTAAGCAGAATGGACTTTAATCAGTAAAATAGGGCTGGAGCTGAATCATGCCAAGCACATGGAGGCAACTTAGGAAGTGCCCACGGGATCACATTGTGAAGAATTTCTCCTGCCCCCTCTACAACGTCAGCGTGCCAGGGTGCCTCTCTGAAGCGCCTGTACCTAACGCACACAGCACTGGCCACGAACAGGGGGAAACAAACAGGTCTGCGCACACTGTCAAGGCTACAGCGCCGCTGGGCTCCCAGAGAGGTGGGGAGACAGGTCACGCAACTGGAGGGCTGTGATGGATGGATACAGCTCTTTAGGAAGGACAGGCCAGTAAAGGAAGGAAGAAGAATTGCTCTTTGTGGGAACAGCAGTAGGAAAGCATGGAGCTCTGCCCAGAGCAGAGTGAGTGGTCCTGATTGGGGTCAGGATTAGTAGGCAGCACAGATTGGGAGACACCATAGTTTTCTTCCTGCCTAATCAGAAAGAAGTACATGAGGCCTTCACCAGTAAATTGGAGAAAGCCTCATGTTTGCAGGTCCTTATCCCCACTGAGGACTTTGAGACCCTGATATCAGCCGTAGAGACAACACAGAAGGGTACAAGCAATTCGGATGATTTCCGGAATGCACTGATGGCAACTGATGGAATCCCATGGAATTTGACCCAGGAAAGAAGAGATGCCAAAGAAATCTGTCGATAGCCAAGGATCACCCCTTCCAAAATCAAGAATGGTCCATCCCAACAAGCAGGAAATCTAGCAAAGGTGTCAAGAGGCCTACATGGATTAACAAGGATCCCCTGACTACATGCAGACATAAAAAGGAAGTAAACAAGAGTTAGAAGTAGAACCAGGTGACTCAGGAGGAATATATAGAGAGAGACATCATAGACAATATAGAGATATTTTCTGAGTTTGCAGAGACGGGATTAGGAGATCTGAAGTGCATCTGGAGATGAATCTGGCAAAGTATGTGAAGGACAACAAGAAAGGCCTCAGCAAATCCACAAGCAGCACAAGTAAAGCTGGGGAGAATGCAGTCCTGCTGCTCAATGGTGCAGGGGCCCTGGCGACAAGGCACACAGAAACGGCTGAGGTACTGAATGCTTTCTTTGCCTCTATCTGTGCATTTAAGACCAGCCTTCAGGAAATTCTCTCTGAACATAAGGAAACAATTCTTCACTGCGTGGGTGGCTGAACACGGGAACAGGTTGACGGAGAGGCTGTGGAGTCTCCGCCCTTGGCCATGGGTAATGTGCTCTGGGTGTCCCTTGCTGGAGAAGGGAGGTTGGACTAGATGATCTCTAGAGGTCTTGTCCAACCTCAACCACTCTGTGATTTTGTGAACATAATTCTGGCCATCTGATCTGAATCCAGATCATTCCTATAGGCAGAAATGTTCAAGTAATAAGGCTCCTGGATGTACGTGAGCAGTAACAGGCTTTTATCAGTTTACTTGACGATGAAAGTTCATGTGGCTACAAAGGAAGTATGCACACTTCACAGAAATGCAGAATCCAGAGGCGTCACTCGAATGTAGATATTCTGCCTAATCTTGGGCGGGGCACTTAATCTGTGCCTTACTTACCCCTCCCTTTGGAAGCAATGCTAATTTTTTTCCTGATCTTTGCCTGTTTAGATGGTCATCTATCTGGAAGAGGGACTGCCCCATACACAGCTACTTGACTGTTGACTACAATATTTAACTACACAAAACCACTGAAGTACAAACAATGTATGTTTAAAACAATGCTCACCAAATCAGTAAAAGACAGTGTAGTTTATGGATTCAAGCTGCATTTTTTTAACAGCAATAGCCCATTGCAAGCAATCATTTAATATCTTACGTCTGAAAAAGTCTCTCCCTGTAGAGCATCAGGTAACAGCATCGGGAGCTATAAAGTATTACTTGGCTCATAAGATCACACAGAGTGCAAAGTACTGAGTGGTTTGGGGCTTTGGCATGTGTTCCAGGACAGCAACTCTTAAATACTGATGAATCACAGAGCCTTGTCCCATTGATCTGCAGGATAAAACACTTTTGAGAACGCAACTACTAGACAGTGGAGGTTGAAAGGTGATTTTTAAGCAAAAAGAGAGAAGAAAGGAGACTATGACAGGAGCTTACTTACATAGCAAATCCATCCTGCCTCACTAAATTTTTTATTATGTCAGGCATACTTCACAAACATTAAAAAAATAAAAATTTTTTTTTAGAATCCTTATAAAATATGATTTTAACAATCCACCACTGATATATTGATCAATAATTTGTATAGCGCCGTTGGGATCTGTTCAACCACAGATCAATAAAGAAACAGCTAGTTAGTGTAACCTTGTTTTATTTTTGTGGACTAATAAGGCTACTGTTTGCACGCACTGTTCCTTCAGAGATTTTTTTTTCTCTAGATTGCTTGACACTTGAGCTGTGGAGGAAATAGGAGCAGTTTCTATTACCACACATCATCCATCATTGATTTGTAATATTTTACTCATACCTGCGCACACATTCCTCAGCTACCAGCACACTAAGGAAACACGTCAAATCTCTTTGATCTCAGCAGTATGCTATTAAAAAATGGAAGCACTCAATCATTAAACTCTGCATCCCCCACACCGAGAAGAGAATAAGAAGTGACCCAGGCAAGCAGAAAATTCATATTGCTTTATGGATGAAAGTGCATTAATTTGACTGTTACTCCATCACTATAAAACTGTTAAATTTATGTTAAATAGGAAAATAAAAACTGTAAACACCAAATATATATTGGTATGCACTTTTTATAACACTGAAGTATTAAAAAACTTAGTCTCGTATTATTTTTCCCTTATAATAGCACAATTAAGGTACATTGAGGGAAAAAAAAATCCAAACAAGCAGAATAAACTCTAACCACTGAGAAAAATACCTCCCTATAATGAAGCTGCCTCCATGTACTGGTCTTTTACAGCAGTCAATCAATCAATCAATCAATTGCTCTCCGTCTCCCGTCAGCCACCAGTTAAGCTACAGAAAGGGAGAGGAATTCTGCATTGTACAAGCTGAGCTAGGAGAAGGAACAAAGTGACAGGGTCTTTCTTACTAGTCAGATGTATTTGGTTTTTTATTTCTGTACAAATATTGCACCGAAGTAATGCTTGAGGAAAGCATGAAGACTGTGTCTAAAGGAGCAAGCATTAGGAATCCTAAGGCTCTTCTAGAGTGAGCATGTAATGGGTTTCACTTAAACTTAAAAGAATTTAAAGCCTTTTTTCTTTTGCCGTTCATGAGAACAGCAAAGGTCGGTAGAAATACATTCCAAAGCAAGAGTGTTATGAGCTCTTTTATAAAACAGACCTAGGAATGGCAGTTGTTTCACTATTTTATACTTGTAGGTAAATGATTCTTTATACACCAGCTACTTGATGGCCACCTAATAGATGGTTTGTACTTCCTGTACATGAGTTTATCCACAACTTATCTTCATTCCTCTTCCTTATTCCTGTCCTAGCCATCTTCTTTTGTCAGGGTCTTTCTTCTTATAGTTCTGTAAAAGTCAAGTAAGTTATTAAAGGAGAAAACATATACGCTATCAGAAATACTTGTTTGTGAGGTGTGCTTCCCCCAGGAGAACAGCAGAGCCGCCTGTCTGATAAGAGCTGAGCCCACCCAGGCACTGGGATGTGCTTTCCTGCCTCTTCTAGCTGCGAACAATATTACAATTTGGGAAACAGCTCCGAAGGGCACTTGTGCATCCCAAGGTGTTCTAGGCCAACTGCAGGACTGTCGCTACCAATTTCCATCCAGTGTCCTGAGGGCAGGAATGTGGCTCTTATCGGTAAGGATTCAAAACTGATCCAAAAGGCTTCATTTGGGCAGAGCCATGAGCTGTAAGGCTGGGCGGCAGTGTATGATACAGGTCGATGCTGCCAGCCCGTTCTGCCATGTGAGGCAGCCCCGATGTCCTGTAAGGCAGCTCTTCCCAACAATGTGGAGGTCCTGAAGGACATGCAACCACGCTTGGCCTGCCTGTCTATAACGCACACCAAATAACCGGCACTCTCTGACACGACACGTTTGTTCGGGTCGCACAAGGTGCTCTCAAGGCTCACAGAAGCCCCCCCATTCCCCTTAAGCCGCAGCTGTTTGCCCGCTCCTCTGGGCGCTAACCCGAGGCTGGGCAGGGGAACGCCCCGCAGATCGAGCGGCCTCTCCGGCCGCCCCGTTGTTGAACGCGGAAGCCTCGGGACGGGCGGTTTCGAGCCCAGCCTCGCTGGGCGCCCGCGCCACGGCTCCACGTGCAGCCAGGCCGCGCTACGGCGAGCGGCAGGAGCCCAAACTGCTCGGGAAGCGGGCGCCGCTGCGGCGGCCGCGGGAAACACCGCCCCGCCCCCGCGCGCTCGAGGAGCGCGGGTGACGCCACGCGCATCACGTGCCGCCCGCCGCCGCGAGTGACGTCACGCCGCGCGCGGTGCCCCCTCCGCCAATCCGGGTGCCCCGGCGGCGGCCGAGCGCGCCGCTCCGCGCGGCGCGAGGCCGACCAATCCCTTCCGCCGGCGGGGGAGGGACTTCCTCCGCGGAGCCGGAAGTGGGTCTCTCATGCGAGCGGGTGGTTGAGTCTCTCGGC
>PTEX01000192.1:1046422-1106306 GCA_003342815.1 Eudromia elegans
GCGGTGGCGACGGGGCCCGGCGGCCCCCTCCGGGCCCGCGGCCGCTCCGTGCGCGCCTCGTCGGGCCCCGGGCGGCCGCCCCGGAGCGGCGGCTTCGTGCTCGGTGTCACTTTGCGCCGAGTCGCGGCGCAGCCCGCGCACATGGGCGCTGCGAGGGTTCCTGCGCGGCAGGGAAGTGTCTTCATTTTCGTTCTGCAGCCACGGGAGTCGAGGCGGGGTGGCTAAGGGTGGCCCGTGGCCACGCAGAAGAGGCGCTTTGAAAACCACCTTTTAATTAGAGTCACGGTTGGGATGAAACCCTGGCTTTCTGGCTGCCCATCCCTGGCCTAGTTCCGCTGGCCTCCCTAGGAGCCATTAATAAAACCAAACTGGAAGCCGCCTTTACACAGTGCCTCGGGATGGCTCCCAAAAGCCTTTGCCCTTTCATGTGGCTTCGCTTGTACATGCGACTTATCTTGCTTTTATGGACTGGATAATTTTTAAAAGGTCAAAGAATGTTTTGTTCTTTCTTTCAACTCACTGGGATTTCATAACTCTGGGGTTTTATTTCTGACCTGGTAACTTTTTATCAGTTGAACTTTTGCTTATTTCCTGTAGACTTGTAAGCATTTCTTAAGATTAATTCTTCAGGTGAAGCCAATCAGCTCATTCTCTCTGACTGTTAGAACAATATTGATGCTTTCTAAAAGAACTTTGACAGGGAGGGAGGGAAGAAGACTAGGATTACACCTCATAAGTGTATGGAATGTAGTGCTTGTTTAATATATGATGTTTATGGTAAATATTTTTCTACCACTTGTGTGTAAACTATTTATATAAAAGGCCAAAACTAGCTCTGTATCTGATTGATCTTAGATTTGGAAATAAGTATTATTCTGTAATTGAAACTAAAATAAAAATGCAGACTTATGCAAATTATTAGGAAACATTTGACCTCTTGAATGTTCCTACACAAGTTACTGTATATTTTTATGGTATATAATTGAGAACTTAAGTGTATTTAATATTCTGGAGTTGGAATGTGCGATAATTTCTTTCCCTTGTGCGTCCTGTAAAGTGTTTGCGCACACGCACCTAAAAGGAATAAAGGGGTCAGCATAAGTGTGTGCTTCCTTGTTGCTGTTTGTGGCTTTAATGCAAGTCAACACACAGGTATGGATGAGGGAGGGATGTGTGTATATAATATACATATGTGTCTGTATGTCTATATATACAGACACACACTATTTAGATAATTAATGTTATATTCTGCAAAATGGAGGCCCTGGGACTGGAGGAGGCAGCTGTTGGGGAGGGATTTTGTTGCTCTTTTTTTAAAGTACTTTTTTTTCAGGCAGTAGTTGAGTAAGGAACTTTCAGGTATGATGTTTAACTTGATTAAAGTGAACTTTACTTATTTTATCTAGATGCAAAACAAATACAGTTAGCTTTGTCTAATCTAGATGTTCTGCGAGATCTACAGCTGCATTTCGTATTAAATCTCATATATGGCGATGGATTTGGCTTTAAATCAGTTGTGAGCTTAATTAGCGTGGAAATATAAACTCTTTGTTAAATATTTATTATGTTACCTCCCAAAATCTGCATGCATGATGCATGTAGAAAATGCCTGTTTCTAGCTATGGTGCGTGACAAATCTGAAGTGATAACTGAGGTAGCAGGAAAGAAGTTATAAAGAGCTAAGTAGTTAGGTGCACATCTGTTTCATTATTTTATTTTTTTTTAAACTAGGTGAACTTTGTGGCCATCCAGAGTGTTCCCCTGTTTAATTCCAGAGTTCTCGTAGATACTCGTCAGACTTTGACAGTCCTGTAAATTAACAGGTAAACATCACAAAAAGCATGTAAAATATTTGATTTACTATTTTTTGTGTCTGTGATTAAAAAATAGGTTTCAGCAAGGGCAGTGTCCTTGATGTCTTGAAGAGCATCATTGTTGTGGAGGTGCTCAATGAAAGAAAGTGTGAAGGTGGTTGCAGAGGAAGCCAACAAGTGCAGAAAGGCAATGTCTGGTTTAGGCAGAGAGGCATGAGACTGGATGAAGACAAAAGAGAAACAGTTTCATGTCTGAGAAATATCAAGCTTCAGAAAGTGATTTTTTTTTTTTTTTTTTTGGTGAGATGAACTGTTAGGTGTCATAAAATGCTATTAACATAGCATGCTCTTTCCTTGAGCATTGATGGTAAAGTGACTTTTTTTAGACAGCAGCCTTCTGTACAACTCCTAGAAATAACTATAGAAAATTTTGGTTGTGTTGGTATGTGTAGTTAGTGGTGTTAAGCTAATATAAGGCTTGCAAATCTTTTGCAGTTTGTATGCAGAATTGGAACACAGGTACAAGTCGGAAAGGAAGGATATTACAAAATAGGAAGTTATAAAGAAAATTTACTCCTCCTCATGCAGTCTTGTAAGAGTGTCTGTGGAGAACTATGTAGAAGACCAGTAAAATACATCTTGAAGTAGAGGCCTGAGGAAGATGCTTGGGCAATGATATTTCCAAAGTAAGGCATATGCACGCTCAATTTGATACTAACATTTAGGCCATTTAAAACAGGAGCTAGACAAATGATAGAATTTCACAGGCTAAGCTTGGTCATCAGAAGTAGAGAGGGGAAATTAATGTAAAATTTGAACTTTGAAATAATTAAAGTTAATTTACATGACCTCTTAAGAGTGTGCACACACCCACTTCTAGAACTGTTTATATGTTTTATTTTATTAAAAGTAGGCAGTGAAAATGTTATAAATATTGTTATTTCAAAGCATTGGCTATGTAAGGAAATTCCCTCCCCCCTCCCCCAACTTTATTTCACATGTATCAGTCTGCTAGATTCAGGGAAAACCAGGATGTCAACAGTCAAATATGAAAACAGAATTGGTCTGAATCCCTTTCTCTGGATATAAAACTCATTGATACTTCAGTTGCTCAGAAAATCTTGTTTGGTGCTGTAGGTACTGAGTAAACTGTTCTACCCAAGTTTGACCATTTAATATACGAAAGCAATGGATTCTCTTAATTAGTCCATAGTTGATCTATCTTAGATTTTGGGGATATCATGGAGCAAAGACTATTATGTTGGTGTTTCATCGTATTAGTCTCTTTTTCTCCAGAAATATAATTTAATTGGTCTTTGACACTTGCGTGTTCTGTGTTGTGTTTTTAAAAGGAGAGGGTTAGACAACAGAGGTGCTTGGAACTACTTAAGTTAGGTGCAGCTTTCTGGCAGCCCAGTGCTTCCATTGGGAGAGCAGGAGGTGTTTGCTTTGGGAAGGACAGTGCTCCAGGTATTCTGTGTGTGCCTCAGGAACACCAAGTAATTCCAAAATTGGACATCTGACAGGGGTCACTGGTACGTGGCCAGCTTCTTGGCCTGCAACATCACATCGAATTGAGGAAAAGCTGTTTTGCTGCCCTGATGAATCACCAATTTCTTTGAGCCTTAATCTTTTCTAACATTCGTTTACTGCGAGGGCTGGGCTGGGCATGCTCGGGATCCTGTCAGTCCAGCTCCTTAATGGGTAGCTGAGTGATGTAACACCAAAGGAATCGGTGCTTCGTAGCTGAATGGATCCTGCCTCTGCAGCCCTGTTGTTACTCCCATAAGGCTACTGGTATGTAAGGAGCCGGTGTCCCTGAGATTATATCCCGCAGCAAAGGTTTGTACTAGATTGCCTTTGTGGTCATCTAAGAGTTCAGGGATGTTCCTGTGTGCATGCATGTGTATACACATCTCTTGTATGTTAGCAAGTGATGAATTGGAATTGTTGGGGTTGTTAGGGACTTAAACCTGAAATGTGCCTGTCACACTCTCCCCATTGAAAAATAGTTCATACAAACAATGGCAGTAGGAAAACTTGGAAATTTTGCCTTCAGATGGTATCACCAGTTCACCTGGAACTTGTTCAAGACCACTGTATTTTGAGAGTAGTTGTAGACTATGTAGTTAAACTTTTCTCTGGAGCTTCCTCTTCAAATTGCTATGTTTTTCGCAATTGTTTAATACATTTCATTTAATTTTACTTATAAATTGCTGCATTTCTTTCTGTGTGAATATCAGAGTTAGGTTACTCATGTTAATTTCTGGCCTATCTCTGCCAGCTTCTGGGAACCAGCATCAGTGCAGAAATGTTAATGCTTTATTGATGATATTCATCAGGCAGACTTGAGTCTGATCTGGTGCTCGTTATGAATTTGCTTCATAAAAGTTTTACTTTTTGTTGTTGTAGTTCCCAAGTGCCTCCGCAGACTTAATATTCTGCAAGCTATTTTCAGGTATTTTGTAATCATAAGATGTCAGTGATCTGACAGACGGTCTTGAGAAACAAACTATTATTTAAATAGTAATTGTGTTGAGGAAAAAATTTTAACCCTTTGATAAAACTCGAATATCATAAACATAATAAAACACTGGAGAAGCCTTGCAGTGATGTCTGGGAGTTTTTTGGACTTGTTCCTCGTCAGTGTTGGTATCCTCAAGCATATTTTTGCAGGTTGTGATGCTGTCACTGGTTGCCCCACAACACAGTCTTATTCTCTTGACTGCTGTTCAAACAAGGAACTGACGAATCAACAGACCAATGTCCAAAGTAATTTGCTTTTTTGTAGCCTGATGCTGGACACTTGTGCTTAAATGTTTTGATGTGTTGTACTCGTTTCAGGTTCTTATGTTCTGAATTAGAAATAGAGGAAGATTGCAGAATATATCAGGATATTGTTACTTTAAGCTCTGAAGCCTGAAGTTCAGGAAATTGTGAATTCTGTGCATATAGGCAACTATCTCAAGAGCTTCGTTCCCATTCAGTGTTGTTGCTGCCCAATAGATAGGGACAGAAAACGATCAACATGTTGCTGTTTAAAGCAGCAAGGCAAACAATTTGGGCAAAATATCATTGTCTGCTTTGGAATGTCTCCAAGATCTTAGGTCTGTGTTCCTGTTAAAGCTTGTTGTCCAAGCCCTTATAACAGATGTCTCAAAGGCTAGGAAGGAGGGATGTCATTACTCTTTATGAACCACTTGCAGGGTCCTTTGTTACATATTGTAATTTTCGATTTTGTGTTAAAGTTCCGTCCTTAAATTGGCTAGATTCACGATGCTAACGGAGTGTTTTAGGACTATCTATGCACAAATATTTTGACTTGTAAGAAAGAATTATTTTCCTTAAAACTGAGCTCATATATCAGAACACTCTGTCCTTTAACGTCTAGTCAAAACCTGAATTACCAGTCGTTTTGATTACAGTGATGCTTTAAGAGGTGGGGTGCTCTGCCTGTGAACAAACCCCAGTAAATGATAGTGCTTCACATAGTGCTTTAAAGCTAAGTAAATGCTTTTTTTTTCCTGATTTCAGTTAAATTTGTGATAGAGGATGAGAGGTTTTTATCAAAAGAGGAAGTAATACTAAAATGATTGGATTATTTGGGTTAAATATCTATTTTGGGGAAAGAGGTTAATGAAATAATCACTGGCAAAAAGTTCAGCTTCCTTTTTTATTACAAACTCCTAAAGTTAAATGATGTTTCTTCTGTAAGTAGTCTAAATTAAATTTCACTTTAGATTTGGTCCTGAACTTGTTTGAAAACGTAAACTGAAACATTTCAAGTAAGCAAATTCCTTTCAAGCCATCTTAAAAACAGACAACAAAATAGTGGTCAGAGCTCATCCTAGTTTGTATGGCTTGCAGAAAATCCTATTCATTAAAATAATACTTGCTTCCCCAAAGATTATTTCATACACTTTTATTGAAGGAGTGATTGTTATTAAACTCTTTTTCTCATTACTGTCACTGTTGATGACTTATCTGGCTCAGGATAGGCCTCCCACCTGCACTCTGAAGAAGTGTACACGCTTTTCTCTCTTTCCCAGACCTTTTCTGACTGACGTTACATTATCCCAACACTATGGCGGCTGCCCCATCTGTAGGCATCAAATCTTTTCTTTTAATTTGTTTTTAAATTTGAGGCCTTTGATTTAAGATTTCCATGAATTAATCATTCGTTTTGCTTTAACTGAAGATAAAGAATTTGCAAATTAGACTATGAAGCTGTCCATTTGTCTTCAAGATCGATTCAAAGCACTGGAAATGTTGAATATCCCTGAAGTTCTTAATACGGTATTTGACTGAAGTTTAAGCTGAGCACCAACTGCAGCCTTAGACATGCAATCCAAATAGCTATATGATAATTCTAAGAAAATAGACTTATTCAGACCAACATCAGAGTTCTAACCTTGTCTTTGGAAGTACTGTAAATATTAACTTTGCAGTTTCAGGTAGTGTTTTTAGACTTGCCTTTCATGAAAACACTGTATTCTTGTCTCTCAGCTTCTGGATTGTGGGGAAAAGGTGCTGTCCATAAAATTCTGCTTAGTGCTTCTATATCTTCCATGAGCTGTCCTGCCTAACAGTACCAAGAGTTTTTGGCATTATGGTGGAATATCACCTCTCTCCTGGTTTGCCATATATAGTGAGCTGGGAGGGAAAACATCAGGATTGTGCTGGTAGACCAGGAGGAGGAACATCTAGTGGTTAAAAGGAGGAAGTTCGTTGGTCCCAGCATTGCTAAAATGACACTCCTAAGGCACAGCCTTGTTGCTTCTTGCCTCTATGCAAGTGCTAACACTATTGTTGCATTTTCATATGTCAGGCTTTTTAAAGACTCAGTTTCTCAGAAAAATTGAAGAGGCAAAACACATCGATTGCTGCATCCTACTTTATCCATTTCATTTTATAAATTATTTGAGAACTTCTGGTTGTCTGAGAAATAAGCTTGAGATAACAGGGCTGTTTACTGCAAAACAGGCACACAAGATGCTGGGGTTTCACTGTCTTTTCAGGTTTTACTATCTTTTCAGGTTTCTAATAAGCTACTTGGAGAGGAAGAAGGTTTCTATTCCACATCAGGATCAGTTTCAGTATTAGAATGAAAACTGCCTCTTATGATGGATATGCAGCAGCTTTTGTGATCTTTGCTGCTGTGTGTGAACTCTTAACATGGTGGATTATTGCTTCATTCAGCAGTGGAAATTGGAAGAATTAATCTCTCCCACTTCCCTTCAACACATACTAAAAAAAAGTGAGATCAAGCGTGTTACATGAGGAGAGGGGAAGGTGATGAAGGACTTATGCGATGGTTCTTCAAAGGTACATGAGCTGGTTGGAGATACAGTCAAATGACTGGGACTGGAGGACTTAGTGCCCAAAGCGCATTCACCTGCTGGGGATCACACATGTGAAAATGAAGAGTTCTGGGTTACAGGAAAAATCTCAAGTCTTTTATGTTTGTTTTTTTTTTTATATTAGTCTCCTCACCTGGTGTCCTCTTGGCTTGAAGGTGAAGCAACATAGACGGAAGATATGTGGATTTCCTTGCAAAGTTTCTGTTATTCTAAATAAATCAAAGTTTAAGCTGCCATCTGGCATTCTGAAAGTGTCTATTTAAAAGCAGTACAGAAATGAAAATAGCAATAATATTTTTGAGATGCTCATAGTCACTAGTACTAATAGGCATTCCCTCCTGCCCCATCTGCCTCAGGGCAAGATTTAAGATTCCTTTAATTTTCTTTTCAACTCAGTTTACAGCTTCCAGTCAGTCAGTCAGTTGCGTCTCGGTCATCTGCTGTGTGTGTGTGTACAGAGGTTGTGCAATTGCTAATTCATGTGACCTCAGTGCAAACAGGCAGTGCAGTTGAGGATGAATTAGATGAGTGTTGCATTCCACGGTACTAAGCCTTAGAAACAACATTTTGTGGTGCTTTCCTTAAGCTTCCATTAAGTTAAAACTTTAATTTCTGCACCTGTAAACAGTATTTTATGTCTTGCGGTACAAGTCTGCAATAGTCTTGCAGCTAAATTCTGGATATAAAAATATCAAAAATTATAAAGTTTTAATTTTTAGAGAAAAATTAAATTAGTCAAGGTCCAGCCCCAAATCTCTACAGTTAATATTTATGCAGTAGATAAAACTCCTGGTATTTTTACTGATGTAAATATTAATTTCTAAAAATAGCTTATTTGAATTTGATTTCTTTTTGTTGATCAGAATCCCATTGCACGAGACCCTGTGCAAACATAGACTGTTGCCTCATAGCTCAGTTAAGGCTAACAGGTAAAGGCAGCTGGGTGGGTATGTTACTTGAGATCAGTCTTATTGGTGGATCAGCATAGAGCAAGTTCCATGCCTTTGGGTGAAGATTTCTCATTTTGTGTCTATATGAACTAACTTAAAAAATCTTGTGAAAAGAGGAAGTTTCCAACTCATTCCAAAGTTTCTATTAACTCATGCTAAACCTAAACTTGACTATCTTTTGGCTTACTTCTTATTTAGTCCAACTGTTTTTAGAGGATGCTACAAAATGCCACCTTCCTCTGGTGTGAAGCTTGTTTGACACATCTGTTCCCCATTAAACAACTTCGAAGAAATGGCAGGTGTCACACGCTGCGTGGGGCCTGGGCTTTGGTGCTCTGAGCCTGGCCTGCTCTGGGTGCTTGCAAGGCCACTTACCCTTTGCTCGGGCTTCCCTGGGCTCCTGCGTTGCAACACAGAAGAGCAGCAGCTCTCGCTGACCTGCTCCTTTGTGCTGGGCGTCGGTGCTGCCTTTCAGCAGGGCCTCTTTTTGTGGAAATCCTGCTGCCATCTCCGCCCTGGGCGCTTTGCAAGGCAAGAGGAAGAGCGGCAGCAACGAGGGGGGCTTGGGCCCCGGCATTTCACTCGGTGCTGCAGCGCTGTTTGCAACACTGCTGCTGTCGAAGGTGTTTCCTAGAGAACAACAAGGAATATTCATGGCAGTGTTGCAGCTTGCTGCTTTTCTCTTCCACTCAGAGGTAGGCGTGTGTGTGCAAACGGTGCCAGTGCAGCTCTGCTCCACGCTTTGTAGAAAGAGGGATTGCTTAAATTTATTTTGATTCTGCCCTTGCTGGTCATGTTTTCTGTCCAGGAACAATAAAGAGAGAGACTGGGGGTGGGGAGGTTGTAAAATGCTCGTGAACCTAATTGAAAGAGAGCAGTGGAGCATCTTTTTCCCTGTGTATGCTTATAAATTTAGTAGGCCATGGTAATGAATGTGAAATTTGTGCTCCTCTAGTGGAACAGGTTCAACGGGGACAAAAGTCCCAGCTTTTCAAGACAGTGCAGGGTTGTGCGAGTCAGGCAGAGAACAACCAGTGATGCTTCTTAGGAACTTAACGTTTCACCTCCTTTCAGAAGTGTCATGGTCTGGCTAAGCTGCTAACAACTTTAGCCCTGCTGCTTGTAGGTTTGCTGTGGCAATAAATAAAAAGGATAGTGAGGAGTAGATTTGAATTAACAGATTAGTGGGTTGTTTTTTTTTTAAAATTGCCACCTGACAAATGGGTGTCTAATACAACATACAGGAGCTGTGATCGACATAAAATATGCGTCTCCTGGATGACCTGCAGGGTGTGTGTGCTGTTAGTGCACCTAAGGTGAGGAAAACAAGTTTGTGGCTTTGTGCTGGATGTGCTGCATAAAGCAAACCCAGTTAATTAATAAGCTCTTCTTTTTAATGCTATGTGTGTGCCAGCCCTCAGCCAGGAAAATGCTGCTTCAGGTTTGGAAATTGGGAACAAGTTGTAAGCAAGCAGAGAACTCACGACACTGTTGCATTTGTCTTTGAGTCCCTAGATATTTTTATTTGATACAAAAATGCTTTCTCCAGCAGTTATTCCTGGTTTTACGAGTGCTCTTAGCATTCTTAACTGGCAGGATATCTTGGATTATATACCCTGGAACGAGCAATGCATTGCATTAGTGCAGGGGGTGCTGTGTGGGCCAACTAGTGTATTGTCTGAGTGGGCATCTGGTAGCTTCTGTGTGTCAGAGTTATCATCTTAGTGTGCAAAATGACCACAAACAAGATGGGCAAGGCCTTTTATAAATAAATATAGACAGTGCATTTCCTTTTAAAAATACAGTGGGTAAAAGACTTAAAACTATGTTGAGGGTTGTTTGCTGGATAGGGTCATGCCCTCACCTTCTGTTCACTGGTGAGACCCTCTTTCCTAGTGTTTGAGATTAGGTGATTGAATAAATCAGAGTAAGTCTAACTTGATCCCTCTACCCCACTCTCTCCAGTATTTTTGTTTTGAGACTTATTCACCTCCATATTGAATACTTTACCAAAATCAGGTTTATTTGGTATTTTGTCACAGTTTAGTACATTATTGTCTGCTGTCTCTTGGACAACTAACTATTGCAGCCATTTGAACTGCTGGGCTAATAGAGTATTCAGTTCCAGGCTGCAGCTCCACTGCATGTGTTTGTGTGTGGATTAGAATCAGGAAGTGGTTCTTGCACTTTCAAAGTCTAATCTGGAAATGTTCAGTAGATCTTTAAATAAGAAGATTCACTGTTTCTCTTAATTTCAGCCATTCTTAGAGGAAAAAATACAAAGTTTGAAGAGATGATTAACAGTTGCAGAAATCAGTTTTGGAAGCAGCCAGCCATATAAAACTGGATTTTTTTAACAAAACCTGTTCAACAGTAACACAGCAGCAGCTTTAAACTCTGAGCCAGAGTTTTATATTACTGAATAGTAAAACCGTAAAGCATTAGGTGACTTTCAGGTGCACTGTGTTTCTTGCTGAGGCCTGGTTGCTGTGGGGTTTTAAAGTGCCCCATGTTGGCTGAGCACAAGGCTAGGGGCTCAATCCTCCTGGCAGGGAATGAAGCTGAAGCAAATCAGCTGCGTTTTCCTTGGTTTTGGGGAGAGCCAACTGTGCTGGCCTCGCGCGGCGCCCGCGCGGGATGTCTGCTTTCCGAAACATTCCTCTGGCAGCCGCCGCCGCTGTCTGGGCATGCGGTCAAGCTAAGCTCCAGGGATGAAACTTTCAACTTTTCCCCCTGCTGCTCAGAGAATCAGCAGTTAAACAAACTGAGCCCTGTGCTGCTTTTTAAAATAGCACTGTATTGGGTATCCAACTTCTGTAGACACATGTTGTGACTAAACATTTATGTCAACTTTAAGTGCTGTTATGTAATACAGGGCTTTTTTTTCAGACAAAGAATGGTGGTTATGGAAATCATCGCAGACAAATGTGTTCTGGGCTGCTAGATTTCCCTTTCTTGGGTATTTCATCTGCTATGATAATGTAACCACTTAATATTATATTTCATTTTAAATAATACAACCCTTTGATACAGTGCTTGTTGCATCTGCCGCTCTGGAAAGAGTGGCCTCCAGTTTGAAAAGGAAGATGGAAATCCACGATCCCCTTTGAGCTCTGTTACAGGCTTTCTGTGAGGACCATTAAAATGATTAATCTTTGTAAGAGTCTCTTGTTTCATTGTCATTCACCTTCCATGTAAAATGGTGACACTTGTCCCATGCTGTGGGATGGTGCTGCAACTCCTGTATTAACAGCTGAAATCTCTCCTTGAAACCTTACTAAACCAGCCATGAGATTAAAATAGTGAACTCCAGTTTGTATCCCTTCTCGGGACATTAAGATGGAGGAAAATCCTGCAACCATTAAGATTTAGGATGTAACTTTTTGTTTCTCTTTGCTGATGTTCTGCACTTAAGTTCTGTCTTGCACCTGTGTTAAAAGCTTTGCCTGGGTTGACAGTGATTGACTGTTGATGCTTTGCATAGGCCTTGGGTATTCAAAATACTTGTGGAATCGAAGCTTTAGAAAGGTAAAGTTTGCTAAACATGAGCTAATGTGTGAAACTAATACTTTTGGAAGAGGCATCTGTTATTCTCATATCAGCTATGGCATTACATCTTAAGTCATTTTTTAAACTAAACACCATTTCAGATAACATTCAGAGGAGCATAAGGCTGTGGTTCATGGTAAAAGAGGAAAACTGAAGTTGCAATTAAATAATGTGTTTCCATTCTCTAATACCCAATTTCTGTTAAAACTATACACAAAAGAGGCTGTATTATCTTTGACAGATGCTGGAACTTGTTTCAAAACTGGGATCGGGTGGTTCTGATTTCTTCTGCCAGGATGTCATAGTTCCTTAGGGATAGACGAGAGTACGAAAGACGGTGAGAAAGTCTTCTATCTCTGCTAGTACAGAGAGGATTTCTGGCCTGCCACTGGAAGCTTGTTATGAGGCTGAAGTTAACAAGTGCACCTCTGTTTTGCAAACATTTAGGGCTTTCTCATGTTACTGGAAGTATATTTCTGTGTTAGCCTTGTGAAAACTTTATCTTAGTCTGTGTTTAAAGTTTCTAAAATGTTTGCGAGGAAGAGTTCTGCCCAAAGCCCCGATCTATTTTTGTTTGTGCTTGCTGGGAGAGCAGTGAAAAGATCTTTTATTCTGGTAAGCTTATTGTTTTATGGTGTTGCTGTTTGCCATGCTAAAGTTAGTTGTCAGCACTTGCATTTATAAATCTCTTTTTAAGGGCTGATTACTCTGGCCTGAAAGTTGGCAGGCAAGATCTCAGCCCCAGAGCATTGTTTTGGGGCTTGCATGTTTTTAAATAACAGATCTATCTGACTGGTTTGATTGAGGGAATGCTGCTACTCCTACTCCTGCAACTCAAAATAGCAGAACAGACCACATAAAAGCACCTTTAAACTATGAATTAGAAAAATTAGGGACGACTTCTAATAAAAGCAGAAGTGGGGAGCTAGGAGCACACACAGGGCTTTGTTCGCTTTAGATTTGTTTTCTTGGGCCTCTATTAAGAATCACTCCAAGTGATTTCCTGTCTGAAACGTGTTTTTCATTGCCGGGTGTAACAATTGAGCAGTTGCCTCTTCCCAGCTGCTTGCAAGTTTGGTGGTTCTTGTATATGGGTATACCTATCCCATGGCACGTGCCTATTTTGCATGTAGCTGGAATTCATCTAATAGGACAAGCTTTAAAATGCCTGTCTGTAGAGAGTCATGATGTCAACTTTGTGCCTGTGTGAAGCTGCCTGCCCCTGTTGGAGAGGGAAATCGGGGGAGTAGAGGCTGCCCCCCCCTGGTTCCTGCAGCGCTTCAGATCTCACCTGCTGCCCATGCAGGTCCTGGGGAAGAGCTGCTACCCCTAGGTCTTTGTTCTAATGAAAAATAGCTGTATTAGTGCACGCCTCCCCTTCCTGCTGTAACTACTAACCTAGCAGACTGAGTGGTGTTCTATATTTGGGGGAATAATAAGGACTTAATGGTTGAATGTTTTTTTTTAAGAAACGTTTTTTCACCTGTATTTTAATTTGGTGGACTTAAGTGTTGTCCGTCTTTACAGTCCAAGGTCAAATTGTTTTGATAAGCTTGAGCAAAATCCATTTAGTGCTTCTTGGATTAGGCTGTTCTAGAAACAAGTATTTTCATGTCGTCACAATAACTTCCATCTTCACATAAAGTATCTGAAATTATTGGACTTGACTAATAACTGTGGTGTCCAAATGACAAGCCAACAGCCAAAATAAGGTTAGTGCACGTATTTTCAAAATTGCAATCATATATAATATTACAAAATCATAATTACATGCGTCATAATAAATTCATAAATGTGGGCCATTGTGCATAATCTGTGACTAGACATCATCTGAGGGAGGCGTGTGTGTTTCTGTGGATCTGCTTGCTGTAGATGAGGGACCTTTAAAAGCCCATTTAAAAAGACTATGTACTTCTGATATTTTTAACAGTTTAAATGAAAAAATACACTACTTATCATTCTGCTTCAAGTATCAGTGTCTGTATATCAGAAGTGTCTGATGACTTGTATTTTCTTAAGCCTCCTGCTTATTACAGCAATACGTATCCAGAGATACACTTACCAGTCTGCTATTTTGACTATTAAACTAGCACCAAAACTGGATTAACTGTCTTGTCGATTATCAGTCCGGATCTATAGCTGCTAGTACTGCCACATACTGATTCCTGTCTCTCTCAATGAGCTTCAGAATGAAGATAGTTACATTAATGTTATTAATGAAAAGCTTACTCAAGAATATCCTATGAACAGAATCTTTACTAATTCACAACTAGCACTGCTTGTTCTACAAGTACGTTATTTTCTGATAGGAGAATCCCAGAAGCCTGGTGTCGTTCAGGTTTTATGCTTTAGGGAAGGAGCAAGCGGGAGATTTGTCGTGACGAGGTCTCTGGAACCACCTCAGCGATCGCTTTAGTGCCGAATTACAGCCCAGTGACACTGGAGACTTGACAACCGGGGGGCCTTGTAACAGCGAGATGCACTAAATGACTGCAAAGGAAACCCCTTCTGCTTTTGGCATCTTCCACTGTGGCTTTCTTGCTTTCAGAATGGCAGTAATTCATCATTATCAAAAGCTCAGGACCTACAAGGCAAGCTGAATATCCTCTTTAATGATCTCGTCTGTTTTGAGCCATTTTGATCCTGAGCGATGGAAATGCAGCTTAAATAGGTTTGGCCTAATTGTTATTAAAGAAACAATAACTTGTTGGTAGGCAAGTGGATTTAGATGTGGTGTGCGTTATGACAAAGCTCTGTGACTAATAAGAAGCCGATTATTAGTCTCAGTAATCCAAACAAAGCCATGTAGAGTTCATCTAGATATAGTCTGAGAGTCTCATGTAATCTCACCTGAAGGACTTCTGAAAAGCAGTAGAATGATGTGGTTTCTTGTTGGAACTTTAAATTCCTTGGACTAGCCACCAGTGAGGTGCACGTTGCAGCCTTGTGCTGCCTATCAGGTTGTCTGCTCTCAACTGAAATGAATGATTTAGCTGTATGTTCTTGATGGCTTGTCAGCAAGTGCTTTTAAAGGACACGTGTGTAGCAGAACTTTACTCTTGTTTGTTAGAATCACCTGATCCTGGCTGTTTTCCTTCCATAATCCATAGGTTTGCAAAGCGCTGGGCTAACTGCATGGTTCAGAGGATGGGAGAGACTTATTCCAAAGGGAAATGTTGAGTTTAGACAAGAATGGGAATGAATGAGAAAAGCAGGGGTGCAGAGAAGCTCCTTGACTTTGATTTGGGGACCAAACCACAAAGTGGGTATTGTTATTGACTGAAACCTGATTGTGCGTCGGTAAAGTGGAGTTTAGTTTGTAGATCTGGACTAATGTTCCTGCACAGGTTAGTATGAAGAGCAGTGCAGGCTTTATATAAAGTGATAATGAAATATATGAGGTTTTGCACTCTTTAGAAAATAAGAAATCAAAAATCTTCAATCTAAGAAGAATAGCTATAAGGAATGTTCATTCCACCAGGAGCTTGGATGCCTTCTGCTTTGCTAATGTGCACACTGCTTCCTGTGTGAGAACTGGAACAAAAGAGCGTAGCTATTTATGTTTACTGGTTTTCATCCTGAAGGTATTTCTTTATTATTTAATGAAATAAAACATCCCAAATGATTTCCAGGGTTTCTGCTCCTTGGATTGTATGTGACTGCATGTGTGTAACGCTCTCTGTTTGGAGTGGGTATAACTTAAAATTTTTATGTTCGGCTTCATTTCTCCCTTACTTGAACAACTCCCATTCCAGGATGAGTGGCAGGGTGTTACTCATGAAAATCTGGGAGAATAGCAGTGACACAGTGCATATGTTTTTCCTAAAAATACAGGGTTTCGTGCTGAAATAGTGTGCAGGGATAAACAACTGTTTATCGAAGACAAATATATAGGCCTGTTTGGAGTGTCAATATATTTGTTTTTGAACAACATTGGCAAAATATGAATTATTTTATAATACAGGCATTCCAGATGGATACTATTGAATATATTAAGTCAGTTGTGTGGAAGACTCTCTTGCTTCTGTTCATTTTGAAATTTGATGTAGAGGAGATGGCAGTGGAGGCCATAATGCCACAGAGTAAGGATCTGCTTTCATCCCCAGTCTTTTGGAATCATATAGAAGACCTTGATAGGCACTTGTTCTGCTAAGGATTTGAATTGTGCTGCTTGTCCTCCATGTGCTGCAAATTAGCACTTTATTTTAGCAGACAGCACAGAATATCTCCCTAAACTTGAGTGGAGCAAGTAAATTTCTCTCACATGATGACAGTTCAGATGCAATGCTAGAATTTCTGGGGTAGTAAGGATGTTGCAACTCATAGTTGCCTCCTCTTTTTTTAAGGATCAGATGTCTTTTAAAATAACAATGTTAGATGATAATCCTCAAATTTCAAAGCTAATTTGCTGTCAGATATTCAAGATACTCAGTTTTCTACCTGTCTAATCAAATAAAGTAACAATTAAGGATGATGGAGCAGAACAACTTTTTTGAGCGTTACTAATACAGTAGAACTGTTGTAACATGCTACTTAATTTGCTAAGATTCACTGACTGTCAGAGTAGTTGTAAAACACAAAAGTCTGTTTGTGACTAGGAATGCATCTTAATAAGTGAAGAAAAATGTCTACTGAGTGGTATAAAAAAGGCATGATTTGAAAAATAATCTGCGTAATTAAGATAGGAGTCAAATGAAACTTTCCCCGTGGAATTTCCCTGCCTGTACATGTGCAGTCCCTGGCCAGGCTGCTGGAAGCAGACTGGTGTACAAGATTGCTTTATCCTTGTCCTATACCATAATGTCTTCCCTAAACTGTGCTTGGTGCGAGTTTATTGAACCTTTGGCATGAGTCAGCATGGCACTTTATTGAATGGCTGTTAATTGTGTGAAATTCCAACAACTACTTACGGAGTCTTTGTCTTATTTCTGCAGCTTACAAAGGTGACCAATAAAGTTCTCTCTGAGCAGCCAAGAAGCAGACAGCTCATGACTTCTGATCAGGACACTAAAGTTGTGGCTGAACCGCAGGTGCAGCAAGTACAAGAAGTTAAAGACGGTTCTCATCTAGTAAGTATTACCATAATTACATATTTCTCTAGTATATGTGCTTCATGAAACAGTTTCTAGTATGCCTTAATCAAAATTGTATCGCAAATATGTTGGTAGAAGACAATTTATTGTATTGCATCATAAAATGCCAGATTAGAGTTTATAAAGGTGACTACATTTCCAGTTAGAGATTCAAAACATTGTTTTTGTTGGCCTGACAGGGAATATAAATAAATTACACGTTACCGGAACTTGTAGGAGAACAGAAAATTTTGGGCTCTAGGATTCCTATCTGTATAGGATCTATATTTGTAGTGCCAATCTTGAGTTAGATTCTAGCTCACTTAGGTTAACCTTTAAAGTGTATCTGAACAGGAAATGCTCTTGGCATGTATCTGTAGTTGTAAAAACATAAACCTATAAAATAGGTAATTCCATTTCATAACAGGAGTTTTGCTTAGTCATTTCTGGCAAATGGTGTCTTGGTACTTCCATGCTACTGTGTAGGATGCAGTTGCTTTTGGCAGGTCCTACAGTGGTAGGACTTTTGGGGGGGTGGGAGGATGTGTTGTGGGAGATATTACAAACATCTTTTCAGCAGACTGAATGCTCAGATTGTGGGTAAGCTCCTAGAAACGTGTTTTCATCTTTGAACGTTTTCAGGATATTGGAGGGAACATGACCCTTTAGGCCATCTTGAGAGGTTTCAATGTGTGTTCCCCTAGGCACTTAGAGTTAGTGCTATCCATTATCAAATCCTGCTTGCTTAAACTCACCGTTCTACAATCACTGAGCAGCACTGCACCAAGCATGCCAAACTTATGCTTTGTTTTTCTTTGCTAATCAAACCAGTATTTTACCTTTTTCTTCCCCAAATATATTGGCATTCAAGGATCTCTACACTTCCGTTGTTTTCAAATGTTCAACCATGTTTAACCTGATGGTGATGGATGCAGCCGTTTCTTCTAGCCAACAATATCTGTCAGAATAGGAATGTCTGCTATTTAATGCCAATGTCATTTGGTCTCCAGTGAGGTAGAGCTGATCTCCAAAAGCACTTCCTTGAGAGTTTCTGTAGAATTTCTGTAACTTCACATGCAAGTGGAATAAAATAAGAGCTATCAAACTGGAGATGCTCCTAATATCCTTGGTAATTTTAACTTACACTAGCAAACCAGGAGTAGATAGCTTTAGTGGACACTTGCAGCTTCTTAGCTTTGATAAAACTAGGACTTCTGTGTACTGGCATTTGGTGGGTTTGGTTTTGTTTCCTAGAAGCAAGCTTTGTCACTTCAGATGTCATCTGTCATTGGATTCTTTTGTATTCTCATTGATAATTATCCTTTGTGACAAAGCCTTGGTCCAGCTGAACTTGGAAGAGTCAGTGTTTGAGTAATGTTCAGCTTGCTCTCTATTCACTTTCTGGTCTTGTTCTGCATTAGTGCAATTTGCTGCTGGGGATTTGAGGTTACGCTCTGAGGAAAGAGGCCAAGACCCAAATTCCACAGCAGAGTTGGCTTTGTAATAATGACCTGTCTGTGCCCTGCAGGAGTGACCTAGTCTTCAGTTCCGAGGGCACTGTCTTTTTCCTGGTGCACTAATCCTAAACTCTTGCCTTTTCATACTTGTCTTTGACTAATATGTGGCTTCTCAAATAACTATTCCAAGAACCAAAGGATTTTCTTCCTTTGGTTGAGACAAAGACCTGATTTGGAAAGTACAAATTGTTTGTGTGTGTGTGTTCAATTTTTTACTTCTCCTATGAAATTAAGCTTTAGGAGGGATTCTTGTTACCAGGTGACAACAGTTTCTTCAAACCTCAGTGTGCTGCAGCGGGCACTGTTACTGTGACCCCTTTGTAGACCTTGCTCTGTGATGGTGATAAGAATATTGCCCACAATCTGTCTAATTCATTATCAGGTGATATCCTGGGCTTCTGTTAATGGGAATTTGAACTTCTGTGGTTTGTTTGCTTTTGCCAACTTTATAGGCAATGTAACTAAAGTTTCAGTCAACTTGATTGATATTTTTCTCATGCTGAGGACTGGCAAGGCAGGAAAAATCACAATGAAAACTAATGAACTTTCTAAAAGTTTTTTCACGGGAGATTACAGGGAAGAATGCCTTGGCTTTAGAGCTTCTGAGCTAAGCCAGGTTGCTCTCATTCTTTTGCAAATCATTTGAGAATGATCCTAGCAGAGAAACCAAAGGGTGTTTAGGAAACCAGATTTGCTAGTTTAACCTGGAACACTGTATAATAGTTTTCTGAAAATTCAGTATAACCCATAATCTTTAGATCATATAACATTACACAGTATTATAGTATGTGCCAAGTAAGAATTTAGCAACAGTTTAAAAGTGTAATTTGTTAATTCAAGATATCATGAGTAGTGTAATACAAAAAATGGGAGGATTAGACCTTAATCTGAGTTCACGTGCAAGATCCTTAAGCATCAGTACATACAGACGTACCTACAGAGCATAAGGAAAATGGCAAATAGTTTTGCAGGTTTAGATGACTATTAATAGCTCATAGTTCAATGTTTAAAATACCTCTACTTAAACCTTAGCAATCCACTTAACCTTGATGTGTTAGAGGGAAAGTAAAACAACCTGGGCAGGCAGCTGCTTCCTGCAACCTGTAGTAGTGACACGGTGCTATCTATGCCTGTAGCTGTGGCAGGTAGGGCCCTGGGTTAGTGCCTCTGTGACGGGCAATCTGTGGTGCTTAGGGACCTCTTAGTTGCTTGACTTGGCTTCAGGAAAAGGGGAAATGAAGTTGGATGTCAGAAAGTCGAAAGGATTGTTTTAGCTTGTGCTGTGGTAACTTGGATGCTAGACTATATTTTAAAACCAGCATTTATAAGATATGCAGTGTAAACCCTTACTCATTTACAATATGAATAAGCACACACAAAAATAAAAGCAGAGTTGCAGGTTGCTGTTAATAAGCATGTTGACTTCTGGCCTCCTGCTTAGTTGTGTGCAGGAGGTAGCACGTTCATGACTTTAAAACTTTTATCTTTACGAAGTAAAGCGTTGCTTCAGAATGGTTTTATTGAGGGCACCGGGAGGTCTGGTTAAGCTCCGAGCATGTGGGAATGCGCCCTTGTGCCTGAGGAGACGGGCAGGGGAACTGCAAGGTGCTGCTGCTGCACGAGGTTGGGTCACCCGTCAGCAGGATCGTGGCTGAGAGCCCGGGGAAGAGTGGACTTTGCCCTGGTCTCTCAAAGGCACTGCTCCTCAGAAACAAGGCGTTTCTCTCCCTCTGCAGTTATGAATAGTTAAATCACAGGGGGAATATCATGCTGTTTATACCTGGTGAGAAATACAGTTTTGCAAGTGTTGATGTGACTCTATGCCAATGTGAAAAAGTTGAATTTATTTGCTTGTGGCATTTCTGAAGAAAAAAATATTATAAACACGCTCCCTACTCCTTTCCTTGCACTTTCTTCTGAGGAAAACTAAAGGAGTAACTTGGCATAGTTACTGTTAAGTCTGAATCAAGCTAGATACAGGTGTGTATGCATAACTTAGTCCCGAGAGAGAATTAAAAAAATGCAGCAGATGGCAGCAATGATGCATCAGACTTCCTGTCCTTAAGAACAATAGATCTGTGGGACCTGTGGTGCCTCACATACTGGGTAAGCTGGGGGCAGGTTACTCTGCAGCTCTGGAGCAGACTTGCCGAGAAGGGGACGTTTCCCCAGCCAGCTCAGCAGCCTTTTACTGGTGAGAAGATCAGTGCCAAAGCCAAATGTTTCCTCTGAAGCATGGGCCTTTCACATGTGCAAGTCTGAATCTGTGGCGTGTAAATGTGTAGGAACGTGTGTTTAAGAATATGAAAGTACATAATATTTTCTAATTAATTTGCCCTACGAGTTGTGCATTAGTTTGGGGAGCAGAAGCTATATTGCCAGGTACAGGTGGGTGTAATCATTTTTTTGGTGCACATGGTATTCATATGGCCAAATATATAGCTAAATTAGCTAAGGAAAAAAACTCAAATATTCAAACACCTTGCAGAAGCTTCATGAAAGGAAACATTACACACATTGCAAAGAGCAAAGAATAATGGTATCTGATGCTTCGCTCTGTTTTTGGGTGCTGTTTATTCCTGCAGCACACCTTGTGCATTATTTATCAGGTTTGCAGGGAGATTATTCTATGCTGCGAACGTGCAGAACCTACTATTTTTTACTGCAGGAGAGCTTCAGAGAAGGACTGCAGTGCTGACTACCTCAAATGAAACATTTTTGTTTCCAGAGAGCCTCTGGACTTGCTCCGTCATAGCTTGTTGGACTATTACCGAAAGATTCAGAACAGTCTGGGATAATAAAAGCAGTTTTCTGTGCTCTTAGGTTCTTCCACCTGATTTTTTTTTTTTTTTTTTTTTTAAATTTAGTATGGTTCTTCTTTCGGTGGTTCTGTTCAGGATCTCTTATTTTTTCTCTCAATCTTCGGTGCCTGCAGGAATGAAAAGATTATTGCTTTTTTGTTTTTGTTCATCACTCTAAATGGTAAAATGTAATTCTTTTGAATATTAAAAATCAAATAAGCTGAAAAGATGTGATTTGTCCCGAGATTAAAAAGAAGTCTGTTTAAATACAGCAAAGAAAAATGTTGGAGATGGTGGAAAACTTTTGGATGTGGTTGACTTTATTCAAATTAAGTCTCCTACCTTAGAGGTTTTCTGTAACAATATTGTACAATATTTTTTTGAGATTAAGTATACCTAATCCTGCCGAAGTATCTGAAAATAACTATATGATTTTTATGAGGCCCTGAGGCCTCGCAGAGGGATTTTTTTTTTTTTAAATGCAGATAACGATTAAAAAAGGCTTGGAACAGAACTAGCTTCTGATAACGTACAATGACTGTTTAATGGAATACATGAGGTCTTATCTATCTTTAGACTGTTTTTTCCTAAAGGAGCAAACACGGTGTCGGTTCAGCTATGAGGGGGAGGGAGGAGAAGGAACAAATGCTATAAAACTTGTTTGATCTGATAGATTCCACTAGGAATTTTCTTAATATCAGACTTAAATACAATACGACTTCACAGGTTTATGTTTGTATGAGAGGATATGTAAAATTTAAAGGAGATCAGCTTTTTGGCACACATGCATATTTAAATATGTTAATGGTTTGGTTGAAGGAAACTTCAGAAAATGAAACCATGAAAGATGAGGGTACTTACTATTAGTTGTAAATGGTCAAAAGCTTCATTAGGAAAATAATTTGGTTTGGATATTGCAGTACCTATAGAATATTAAAACATTGCTCAGCAACTGAGATTTGGACTTTGAGTGGCAATGACATGTGAACGTCCTGCATGATTTTAATGTGCTATTTTTGGTGGCTGGGTGTTGGCTTGTCTCTTCAGCAGCAGCAGAAAGTTAGTTTAGTGTTCAGAGAAAGGCGGTTTGCAATGAGAGGACTCCTTTGACGCGACTTACTGATCATGGGCTGCTGTTTCAGTAAAGAATTGAACAACAGCACAAATGAGGAGAAAACTGCCTTGTTACAAAAATCTGTGGAAGAGGAAGCACCGGAGTCGAGGATAAGTAGAACTTTATCTTTGATTTTAGGAACTGTGGAAAGCGAGGATCTGCATACAGTGGGAAGGACAGTTAATGGGGCAGCCACGTTAGCCAGCGCTGAGTGCGCTCCTACTGAGCGTTGCGTGGCATCAGATTCTAAATCTGAGCTCTGGGACAGAAAAGCAAAATATCCTTCATACGGAGGTGTGGATAATGCTCCCTGTGAGAGCGTCTCTAGGAAAACCTATGTCAGACCGTTCCGCTTTTTTAATTCCTTTGGTCACCTACTGAAGGTCTCCAGTATGTATGACAATCTGCAGAAGAGTGAAGAAAAGAGAGAGGGGCTTATTGACAAAGGAAGAGCAAAGAACTCTAATGGTCAGCATGTGGGCAATACAGAAACTGTTAACGGTTATATTAATAATGAAAATATAGCTGGAGAACATTGTGCGTCTGATCTTATTTTTACTTCACCTATACCAGATATCCTAGACAAAGGCTTTCAGGAGGAAATTTCCTTAAATAGGAGCTTTCTGGAGGATTATCCAGTTACATGCAACAATTTAAGACAGCCTGAAACAGTAGTAAACACTGAAGACCGCAGGAGGGACAGCCTTCCTAAAGTTTCAGATTCATTTGGACAGATAATTCCAACTTTTTCCCATCTTAATGTAGACAACAGAAATTATGTAAAAGATTGGGAATTTTATAGTATTTGTGTTGTAGATGCTGAAGATCTGAAAGTGGACGAAGAGGTGCTAGCTTCTGCGCACAAAGAGATTGCAGCAGGCGTAGATAATTCAGCTGTTACTGATGAAGGAATGTGCAGCGTGGCACGGTCTGTAGGCACTGAGAAGGAATTTCCAATGCAGCAATCGGCACAAGTGGAAGCTGAATTTAATTCACAGAAAGAGCTGTGTCTGGGTGAAAAAGAGGAGAGGTCAAACATGCAGAAAAACAACACAAAGGAATATTGTAGTATGGACATCCAGGCATGTTGTGGTAACTTACTGGCTAGCAGCTGTCAAGCACATAGGTTAAATCCTGAGAATGTAGTAACAGATGGCTTAAGAGTGAAAGTCAGGAATGAAGAGGTTCCATGGAATACACAAAAGGAAGCAGATACAGTAGGTAATGTTGTCAGTCAGAATGAATCACTTAGAGAAAACTGTGATGCAGTAAAACTTGTGGATGTTACTAGAGATGACCAAAATACTAAATGGGTAACAGAGAATACAATGAGTAACTTAAATTTTTCATCAGAGTTACATGAAAGGGACAGAGATTTCTTTTTGGTGAATCAAAATGTAGAAGAACTTGAAGATGACTATATTCTAAAGCAGGAAAGTGAGGAAAACTCTGATGTGGAAACGAGGCCATTGTACAGTACTTACTGTGATAGCCAGGTGTTTGTACCTGATTCCAGTGTGCTGGAAGAGTTCTTGAAGGATAAAGAGAAACACCCAAGTAGTATTCTACATAGCAGCAAAGCTTCAAATACGACTGAAATGCAGGGAAACCTGAAAAGCAGTTCTGATTTTCAGACTCAGGTTAAGGGTCACGCTGAAAACAAGACATCGTGTGAAGCTCCGAGTCATGATGTTGTGGTGGAAGGTGTCTGTGTGAGTATCGTTCAGCAAACAAGCGGCACGCTTGAGGGAGCTGGTAGCTTCAGCGCAACTCATTCATGGGTAAGTGAAGGCCTTTTGGCATCTCATGAGCTACATAGCACAAGCACAGATGAAATATTTCTAAAGAAAAACAACTTGGAATTTCAGGTTCCACAAAAGGCATTCAAAAATGAAGCATGCAACTACACAAACTTGGATAACCGAAACAGTATTTCTTCTGAGGCTTTGGAACATGAGGATATGAATAAAATGGACTTGAGTGGTGAGGATGAACAGCAGGCTACCGGTTCCTTCCATGCAATGGAAAGTCAGGAGAGTGCTGGGCCTGACTCCACCAGAATATTTGGAAGTGTAGGAGAATATACAGAACAGACAGAATGCGAAGCTCATCCAGATGAGATAATTGATGACAGAACAAAGACCGTCAAGCAGAATTGTGAAGCTAATGTCGATCATAACCATAAAGCCTTAAATTGCAATAAAGACTTACCTCACAATCAAAATTCCTGCTGTAAAAATTATGAAGGTGATAGTAATCTCTTATATGAAGCTTTCAATTATTTACCTACATCATGTCAAAATTCTTATTCTAATATGCATCATAAAGTTGTAGAGGAGTTTGAGCTGAGTAACCGTGCTGATGCAGAGCCAGAGTTCATGCGTACCCTGGTTTCTACCAAGTGTTCTACTGAAGAATGTTTGGAACCTCCTGAAAAAACTGTGTGTACTCCAAAGATACCTGCTAATCAGATCGGTGAAGTCAAACACCCTGTCAGTATTGACTCAAAGGAGAAAAACTTCACTGTTCTTAGCGTTTTGGCTGGCAGTGTAGAAGCTTTAACTAATAAGAATTTAGAGGAGTTAGAAGCCAAGACTAATGAAGAGAAAAATACCAGCAACACATTAAACACTCAAGTGGATGACTTGTCTACAAATTGTAAACAAATACAGCTGGATCACAAGATTTTCTCAGGGCAAGAGCTTGGAGTTCGTGTTGACCCGAAGCAGGTGGACAAGTATGCTGCTACACCTTCATATGAGATAGCCAGTGTCTCTGCTGCTGCAGCATTTCAGCAAGGCGGTGAGAAGTGTGTGTTAGAGGTGATGGAAGATGTTCTGAGAGACCAAGAACATTCCTGTAAACTGGACTGCCAAAATACCCAGGCTGAAATAGGATCACAGTTCGTTAGTCTTCAGATGGGTGATGCTGACTTGACAAATCAGCTGCTTTCTGACACCATAACGACTGATAATGGTGAATATCTGATGGGCTTTTTATGGAATAATGGTATTCCCAATGATACAGTGAAGCATGACAAACTGTGTTTAGCTAGTGAAGACTTCCACAGCCAACCTGAAGATTTAATATGTGCTTCATATGCAGTAGCAAGATACCCTTATCAACTGTTAGTACCAGAAAATGTTGGCATTTGGGGATGGCAAGATACAGATGAATTTGTAAGTATTTCATGGATGTGATTTGATGCTAAAGCTTGAAACTAAAGCTGTGAAATGGAATAAAGTAGTTTATATCTTGGTTTCATCAAATAGGAGATTTCATGTGTTACTGTATCCTGAAAGTGACAGGTATCTCTCTTTCTTCGCAAAGCTGGATGCTATTGAGCCAGGTAGCAGTTCAAAATGTTAGCAAATAGGGATTTTTATCCCCATCGCCTTCTCACTTGTCTGGTTCTAACTTCTAGCAAGTTTCTAGGAACTTGAGGCTAATTTTTTTGTGTGATGGGGAAGTTGTCCATTAGGCCATTAATCGTTCTCCGTACCTCTGCATAGGGAGAATTGTTGGTGGAATTTCGGAAATCTTAATCTTTGCTCAGTAGGAGGTAGGTGCCTCTTGCTTCATTCTGGAGAGCTTCTTCTGAGCGACTGTAGAAGAGAAAGGCCTCAGGAGCAGCCGGGGTGTGAGCAGGGCTGGATAAGGAAGCAGCCAGCCTGGGACAGTGGCTTCTGGCCTTCGCAGGGTGCGGGGCGCCGGGTAGGGCTGCTGCTCCCCGGGCCTCTTGCCTCTCCGCCCCATGGTTGCAGTGCTGACAACAGGGCCTACTAAAGGTGAAACCCTTTATCCTAGGGGAACCTCTTAGAATAGAAATAGAAAGTGACGACTTGTGCTGTCGTTGCCAGGGGCTTTCAAGTGGTTATCAAACAGGCTCATCTTTTCTCCATCGTTTAGATGTGTTTAAGCTGAGATTCTCTACCTGTCTTCAGAATTTGTTTTCTGCTCTAGAATAATGGCAGTATCCGAGCACAAGTATTTTAGAATAATCTAAGCTTTGTGGAGTGTTGAGATGCTTGTCTTGCTCTTTGCAGTTCTTAGCATCTTGATGCTTGCAAAACAAATTGTAGTAAGTTTTAAGTATGTATAAGACCAATCAGTGCTCTTTCTCAGTATTTTTATATTAAAACACATCAACTTATGGCCATGGAATAACTTGTTGCATTTTGTTCAGTCAATAGTGAAATGAAACAAAACTGTCCTGTGCTTATTGGAAGCTTTATAGATGCTGGTAGTGCAGAGTAATCCGTGAAATGCAAATACGACTTATTAAATAATTATGTATAACCATTTAATGTAAAAAATTCTAATCCAAGATAAGGGAAATAGGTTAAGATGACTTCAGAGCTACTAGTTCATTCCTTTTTGTCCTTAAGGAAAACCTAACCTAATTTTTTGCTAATACTTTGTTCCTCTCAGTTGCATTGTCATTCATTGCTTTCAGTTTTCTTGTAATTCTTCCTTAAAACTTCAATATGCTTATGTGGGTCCAAAAAATTGCTTTTGTGTTTTTTTTGCATGAATAGACACGATAATGTCATCAATAGTGAATTAACATCTATATTGCAGAGCTGCCTAAAGTCTGTGGCTAGTACAGACCAAGTCAGTCTGTTAAAAGTTGAGCATAGAGTGTTTGTCATAGTTTGAGCAGCTTGGCCAGCTCTTGCGGGGAGTTCTTAATCAGGGAAATGTGTTCTGTGCTGCACAGCTGAGTCATTCTGAAATGACTGTTGGATGCAGCCAATACATTCAGATGTGATGAAGCTTGCCAGTACCATCCTGAATTGTACACCTAATGCTGTTATTTGAAACTATGTACATATATACACATCTGCAAAATACATAATAAAAAAATTCCTTTTTGTAGGAGTCAACCAAGGTTTCTGAATTAAATCCTAATGCAAAGGTGTGGGGAAATCATATGTTACACTTGGAAGCAGGTGGTGCCACTGACGGCAGTGTGAGCAAAACGTGGGAAGAAATACCTGACCAACCTCCAGATTCCTGTAAAGAAGGTAGGAATAATTTCTAGCTATTGTTCAAACAAAAGGTAAAAATCAGTGCAGAACTTTGTCAGTTTTAATTTTCTGCTTAAAAATAATGTGAATATTTAATAATCAATATTAATTAATATTTAATTGTGTCACGTTTTTCAGGTTTAGTTTTAACTACATGTGTTACTGTAGCTGGTATGGTTGTTTTCTGAATGTGTCTGTAACCCCTGTCACCTTTGCTGCAGGACTGGATGTCAGTGGTGATGGTGACAAAAAGCATGAGAATGCAGTGCTGACGGAACTGCAGGAGCCCTCGCCAGCTGTGCCGGTGGCCGACCAGCCAGATATGAACCCTTTGGCTCTCGATTCTTCTGAGTATGAGTCTATGCATGATACCACCCAGACAGGTAAGAAAGAGCTGGTATTTCTTTGAGCTTCCTTCAAAAACAAACAAATTGACATTCATCATTTTGCTTCTCTGAATACAAGTGTATAAGCGTAGATATCTGTCTGTAGTTATCTGCCTGTTAAAGCTGGATGCTTCTATCTTGGTCAGACATGGAGGTGGGATTCCTCTACCTTTTCTCTCAGAAGCATTAGTGTAATAGTGCTTTAAAAGTATTTATAAACTCTTTACATTCTTTTTAATGAACTTTCATGAAGTTTTCACCAGAGTTGTTAATTGTTGTAGTTTGTGTCAGATTAAGAAAGTTCTGAAATCATGGCCTAGTCTCTATGCCAGTTGCTGTGTGATGGCTGAAATGGGCAACTTTCCAAGAGGCCCGTGTCAGGATAACTGCTGGAACTGAGGGCGCGAATGGGAAGGGGAGGGGAGGATGCTGGGCATTCCTGTTTTGAGGCTTACAGTGAAGGAGGGGGTCTGATGGTGTATAGCTCATTGTAACATGCATTTAAAATGGCAAGCATGATTCCAAACAGGTATGGATGTTAAGCTGAACAAAAATCAGACATAGTTGTAGCCCCCATCCTTCCTTTTATTCAAAACCGAATGTCCGTTTTGACACTTCTGTTATTGGGATATAGTAAGTAATAAATAACTGGCAAATAGTAAATAGCATTAATTGTGCCCAGCACTATAAAAGAGAATAGCATTCTGAGGTTTAGTGTTAGAACCCTGTAGCTAACCCTTTACTTGACCAAAGTAGTTAACCAAAGCAGCAGCTGAACAGCGGTTTGGATAAGTTTCATGCGGTAAACAGTGACATAAGTAGTACCTTCAAGTCTGCACATTATTCTGGTGCTATCAGGATGCTCTTGGGCTTTGGAGGAGGAGAATTGGAATGAGGGGATAATAGTCAATATGCGATATACTCATTTCTCAGGTGTTGACATTATCTACTTGAGAATAAAAACTATGAAGGACAAAACTCTGGGAAGAGATTAAAAGTTGCTTTAGGAAGCAAACAAGATTAAGAAGGAAATCTGAGGAAAAGTATAAAAGTCAATGAAGAAGAGAAGGAAGGAAGATTTAAATAATTGGCATAAAATCAATTTACATTATATGCAACATATTACTAATCATTTTACAAATCTCGAAAAGCAACACTAAACCTGGGATCTTTGAACAGATCTTCCACTGACGTCATTAGGAGCTTTCATAACAGTCTTGCTGTAGTATAGGCCTTGTTTTGTTTAGTTTAGACTCAATTGTTAGGGTTTTCCATTTAGGAATCTCATAATCTTCAGTTAAGGAGACCTCTAGGAGGTGTGTGGGGTGTGTGTGTGTGTGGTTTTTTGGCTCTTGTTTTTCTCTTTTTTTTAACTGATAACAAACTGGGAGGAGTATCTGACAGCCTAGAGGGCTGCGCTGCCATCCAGAGGGACCTGGACAGACTGGACAACTGGGCAGTGAGAAATCTTGGGAAATTCAACAAGGGAAAGTGCAGAGTCTTGCACCTGGGGAGGAATAACCCTAGACACCAGTACAGGCTGGGGACCGACCTCCTGGAGAGCAGCCCCGCAGAGAGGGACCTGCCCGTCATGGTGGATGACAAATTGACCATGAGGCAGCAGTGTGCCCTCGTGGCCAGGAAGGCCAATGGGATCCTGGGATGCATTAACCAGAGCGTCTCCAGCAGGTCAAGGGAGGGGATCCTACCCCTCTACTCAGCCCTGGTGAGGCCACACCTGGAGTACTGTGTGCAGTTCTGAACTTCTCAGGACAAGAGGGATGTGGAGCTGCTGGAGAGAGTCCAGCGCAGGGCTACAAGGATGATCAGAGGCCTGGAACATCTGCCCTACAAGCAAAGGCTGAGAAAGATGGACTTGTTCAGCCTGGAGAAGGCTGAGAGGGGCTGATCAGTGTGTATAAGTACCACAAGGGAGGGAGTGAGGAGGATGGGGTCAACCTCTTTTCAGTGGTGGCCAGTGATTGGACTAGAGCAAACGACCACAAACTGAAGCATCAAAAGCTCCACAGGACCTTAAGGAGAATTTTCTTAACAGTAAGAACAGGTTGCCGAGAGCCTCCTTCTCTGGACATCTTCACACCCTGCCTGGATACCACCCTGTGCCCCATGCTCTAGGTGACCCTGCGTGTGCAGGGGGGTTGGACTGGATGACCTCTAGAGGTCCCTTCCAACCTTAGACATTCTATGATTAATGCAAGATCATACTAGTCAAGTAACTTACTGCCCAAAAACTATTCATAGATGTACTCTGTGGCATGTTTATAACTGCTCTTCTAAAGTTGCTTCATCCGTCTGTGTACTTAGGGAATAAAAGTTTAGAAGTGACCCAAGACATACTTTTATCTTAAACTTTTTTGTCTTAAATAAGTGTTCCTGTGGCAGTTTGGCAAGTACTCAACTAATACACAATGGACACATTGAATTTAAAAGCTAGTTACAAAATATTTAGCTGATAATAGGTAGGATGACTTGATTAAAGTATCTAATATGTAACATAGCAGGGCTAAATTTCAAACTTAATTTTTTTTATTAAATAGGTGGAACTGAACAGTTGCAGCCAGAAGGTCAGGAAGATCTACGGGAATTGCTTAAAAAAACACTGGAATTCTGCTTATCTAGGTATGTAATATAGCACATAATGAATACACTAAAATGTAGCTAGCTGGGATAACTAATGAGGTCCTGTTCCCTAACTTGGGAAATGTTAATACATTTTATGGGCGTCCTTTAAAAGGATGAAATTCTGGAGAAGGTGGCACACATTCCAGAACATGGCATCCATGTACCACCTATAGCTTATTTGAAACTTTTGAGCCTAAAATATAATCAGGTAAACACACTGTTTTGCAGTAAGTATGTTTAAATTTGACCTGATCTGTAACTGCAGATGACTGTTATTGTTGTTTTGTTTTGTTTTAGTTTTTGTTTTTTCAAATTAAAACTTACTTCCTCAGGTTACTTGAAAATCTTTTTACACCTATCTTTCTAGATTTGCCTTGAAACAGACAAGAGGTTTTGTCCGCACAAAGACTTTTGTACACCCATCTGTAGATCTCTAGGGGATCAGTAAAACAATAAAGGAGGCTTCTAAGCGTGTGCGTGTTCCAGTAAAGAATGATGAAACCCATCAAAGCAGTCTATGTCCTTATCTTTGTGGGGTTTTTTGTCTGGTGTTTTTTTATGTGGGTGGGGGTTTTTTTTGGGGGGGGGGGTGGCTTTTGTTTTGTTTGTTTTTGGTTTTGGGGTTTTTTTTGTTTTGTTTTGTTTCAAGAAAAATAATCTAGGAAATGAAATAGGAGAATTTAAGCGAATGAGGCCAGGGAATTAGCGAAAACACAGAAAGGAAACTTTACTGTGGGAATTTGTTTTATGCTATGTGATATTGATTTGTTTGTCTTAGTTTTTTCCAGTATTCAGTAACCCCAGATCTGTGACATCATCCTGTTTCTCTCTGCAGAGAAAACCTTGCCAGTGACATGTACCTTATATCACAGATGGACAGTGATCAGTATGTGCCAATAATGACAGTAGCAAACCTTGATCATGTCAAGAAACTCAGTACTGATATGGATTTGATTGTTGAAGTGCTGAGATGTAAGTAAAGATCCTATGTCTAGACAGAATTTTGGTTACTGCTATAGCTCTATTAAATCAGAAATTTCATATTTTTCTTCTATGTTCTGCAGTAAAATGCCATCTTCTTTCTGTAAAATGTTAAATAGTGAAAGCAGCTGCTCGCTTAGACCATCACAATTACAAGACTGCAGTTTTCATCTTCTTTACATCTTTACATATCTTTCATTAAAAAAAACTACTTTTGCAGTCCTCAGTCTTCTGCCTCGTGTTCCCTGATGCTAGGGAGTTCAAGTTTAGCGTGAGGAACTTTGAAGTGTGAAACTACCCGCAGCAGTATTTAGTGTGCCAAGGTGTTGCAGTTACTGATAGTTAAGACTTTTGTCTTTTCTCCTTTTAGCGTTGCCTTTAGTCCAAGTGGATGAGAAGGGAGAAAAAGTTAGGCCAAATCAGAATCGCTGTATTGTGATTTTACGTGAAGTACCTGAATCTACCCCCATTGAAGTAAGTATTTAATAGTTCAATAAAGAAAATTTTCCTCTGAATCTTGGTTTATAATGTCTACTTGGATGATGAATGTATTGGATAGAAGCATGTTGCTTGTAGGAAAACAGCAGTAAAACCCGTAGTTCTACAGAGGGCTGAAAAATTGGCGTTGCTGTGTTTGGTTAAAGATACTATACGTAATTTCTTGGAATCTGGTTTATCTATATGCACTTAGCTATTAGCTCCTTGGTTAAATAGTGCATGAAGATAAGTGTCCCTCACCTGGAATGGAAAAAGCCAATACTGCAGCTGGAAGCTTCTCAGGATAAAGAACTTCAGGCACTGCAAATATTTCCATAATTCTGGGAGTGAAGGTGTGAAATGAGTCAGGGTCTGACTCAGTTCTACTGACTTGTGGAACGAGCATGAGACTCGAGAACTCACATGCTGAAGGTGTTCAGTGCGCCTCTGAGCAGCTGGGACTGACTGGTGAAAGACTGGAAGAATAAGTGACTGGGCCATGGGTTAAATACCCTTGAAAAAGGGGGAAAAGGTAGAAATACTTGACGTGGGATAGATATTTTTATCTTTTATGTAATTTTGTAAGAAAATGGTTCTGAAAGAGTCGCTCTTTTTGCTGGTCTTCATACAAAAGCAAAAGGTACTGCTGAACTAAAACTTTACAGTTTGCAGTGCATGAAAAAGGAGTTGGAGGAAAAAGGACGCTAGATATACCAAGTACATTACTTAGAAATGAACTTAGAAACTCAGCTGTTTTTAACTTCTCAATGAAATGTAGCTTTTCAAAGACAGCTCAGCATTTAATATCGTAGATTTCTTTTCCTTGCTGTCATGCATTTGTCAGGCTGGATATTTTAACACTGGGTAATCTCAAATACTGAAAAGCAAACCCAAAATTTCTGATGGGTCTTCCTAGGCAGTCTGAAGTGAGATGTTTAAACTTGCCAGAATGAAAAAAATGGACTTAAATGACAGGTTTAATAGACTGCTCTCGTTATCTCAGCATGGTCAGATGTTAATTAAGCATCTGTGTTCAAACATACTGCAAGGCTTTGCAGGCTGCATGGCTTTTTGGTGCTGCTCATGTCAACTCTAACAAAAAGTTGTGTTACGCAAGTTAACTATCACAAACCTAAGTGAAGAACGTTTTGTTGAAGTGCTGACTTTGTTGATGGGGTAATGTAAATCCTGCTCTTAAATGTTTGAATCTGTGACCACTTGACCTGAAGGGTCTCTTCACCTGAAGCTTCTGCCAAAAGGGAAGGGAGCTCCTATCCGCTCCATTACACTAGTGCAGAGGCTTTTGTGATCCTTAACCAAAAGTGACTTTCGGGAGAGGGAAGAAATGGACCTTTTCCTGAATTACTTTCCTAATCTATCTCACCCTGTGAATGGAGGCAGCCTTGCAAGACAAGGGAGAAGAGCGACAAGTTGCCTAATGCAGTGGTGATAGGGAAGATGCAACTGCTTTTTCGGTGGATTTCTGCACTTCATATTGAATTTAAGTATCCCTCTGTGGCTTAAATAGCTTTCAGCTCCCTTATTCTAAAAAGCAGTAAGCAGCCCCAACTTGCTTTGTGGCCTAGATAGGCTAACTCTTCCTTTTAACTATCAGGGAGCTTGTGAACAAATGTTACTCCAGATATTCGGAAAAGCTCTCAGTGCCTCAGTTTTGTAAGCTGGAAAGTGCTTTTAATCTGTCTTACCTGGAGTTCAATAAGTATACATTCTAAATTGATGTTTTCTTCTCTCTTCCTGTTTTCTTTCTCCTACCATTTTTCTTCTCCTTCCTTGTCAAATCCCCTTTCCTTAGGAGGTAGAAGCACTCTTCAAAGGAGATAATTTGCCTAAGTTTATCAACTGTGAGTTTGCCTATAATGACAACTGGTTCATCACATTTGAGTCAGAGGCTGATGCACAGCAGGTAATTGCTGTATTTTTTTCTAAATTCATTTAGAAAATAAAAAGGAAGTAGCATGAACTGAGGGAGGATTAAGTGGGAGATAGTTATTGCATGCTTACAAGAATACATACTAAAACCAACACAAAACCTCTAAAACTCAGTGTTCTTTGCTGATTTTAAGTTATGAATATTACTAAAGGTGAGCCTGTAAAGGCTTTACCTTGTTTGTATATCCTGGTTTACTGGCCAAAGCTATAATCAAAAATATTTGTATTTAAGATGACAAATTGAAATATTCTTCAATCATAAGAATTAAATTTTTGTTTTAATGAGGCTACTACTGCCACTAAACATGCTACTAAAGCACTGCTGAATGTAAATCTCACCAAATGCAGATTAAGTGAGTTATTTCTCAGCATACCATTAGCAGACACTCTGAATTATTTTTAGGCTTAGCCTGTCAAATCTTCAGTTTCCTTTTGTTTAAATTGTATTTGACAATTTTTTCAATTTTTTTTAAAGGCTTACAGATACCTTAGAGAAGAAGTGAAAACTTTCCAAGGGAAACCAATTAAGGTAAATAGAGCTTTGTTTTTTGAGGGAGGGTGTATATATTTTGGGGTTTTGTGGGGCTTGCTAGTTTTGTTTTGTAAATTAAGGTGGACCAATCTCGGCAGCCATTTGACATGGGTCTGGGTGTTGAAATGCAGACCATGCTGTTCAGCTCCTCTTGTTTCCCTCCTTTCTGGCAGCAACGAATCCCTCCTGGCAAAGGGCCGGGCAGGAAGTGCTCAGCTGTTCCTGCCTTCCTTGAAGGAGGTCGCAGTGGCCGACAAGTGTCCTGTGCAAGTTTGAGAGCTGCCAGTTTGAACCACGCTTGTTTAATTTGCAAAGCTGCTCTAGTAAATAATCTAATCTCTTTTGCAGGCAAGGATAAAAGCAAAGGCAATAGCTATAAACACATTTTTGCCAAAGAATGGGTATAGACCTCTGGATATGAACCTCTACACGCAGCAGCGTTACACAACGTCTTTTTACTTACCTCCAGTATACAGTCCCCAGCAGCAGTTTCCACTGTACAGCTTAATTGCCCCCCAGACCTGGTCAGCTGCACACAGCTACCTTGACCCTTCATTGGTAAGTCTCTTGGTCGTGAAACTTTTGCATTGCTCTCTAAGGTAGTTTTGGTTTGAAACCTTTTGGCATAAGGTAAGAGACATCTATGTCCTGAAGAGGCAGGTCACAATATTGATTCTTCTTGAAAAGGAATTCTCCAAAATTCCTCCAGTTGAATAGACAATTACTTGAAAATAGCGTCTGATCTCAAATTAGGGCTTTTTCTCCTCTTTCCAACCTTTTGATTTTCAAGACAGGAGTTGCTTATTTGCTTTTGCTAAAGATTTGTTAGGTGTTTGGTGATAAAAGAGATTAAATCTTCAGAATATATATGTGAATACAATAAAGTTAGGTTTTTATAGTACTTAGAATACTAAATAGAATCAGGTAAATGTGGATAACTTAGCATCTCGGTCTTTCAGCAAGAAAGTAAGCTGTAACTTAGCATGCTGGTTTGCCCCATTTGGCATGTTCTGAAAGTTTGTGGAAAAGTACCATTTTTAGAGTTCATTTTTTAGTAATTAAAACTAAAAATACTTCAAATACTTAAAATATTTACTTCGAAGAAAATTTTTAAAATTTAGGACTTAAAGGTTGCTGTTAAGCCTTAGGTGCTTAGAGGCGCTGAGATTGTAGCGTTGAGTCCCTTTATACTATCTAGTCATAGCTGAAGACTCTATCCCATCCCCTGCATCCAGCAGTGCTTCCTTCTTCATGAAGACAGTCGCAACAAAATTACTTGCTTTATTTTTGTTTGTCAGCCTACAAAAACTAAGGGGGCTAGTTCTCTGTAATGGCTGCGAGAGTAAGGATTTCTCATACGAAACCCCTTCCTCACCTTCAGGAACGCACCTTTACTTGTGTTTAGAAGAAACTAGGGTGGGAGTTTTCAAAATTAAAAGGTTTTCAGAGGTTTTTTTGGCAGCGGATTAAAGTGTCCTTGAGCAAACTTCCTGTGTACTGAACAGCCAGCTAATTAAATAGTTGGTGTGCTGAACACTTCACACATGGGGATGTAGCCAGATCCCCAGCAGTGGAGGCCTTTAGAAGGGAGCGAGGCACGCGGAGGAGATGAGGCAGCGCACTGAACGCCGGCCCCTCGGAGACTGCCTTCTTGCCAACGGCAGCTAAAACGCATGTGATTCTTGCTCTGAATAAGCTGTGTGCAAGGCTTGGTCAGTCTTAATAAAAGGCAGTGGGATAGGGAAGTAGCTGGGTAGCTCTGTGGTAGAAGATGTAAACTAGCACAACATGGTGTGTATCTGCACTTTGTCATCCTGGACCGTATAGTGCTCCAGAAAGCCTGTTGCTCCTGACCTTCAGAGGACATTGCTCGTTGGTCGGCATTGCAGATCTGCCACCTTTCTTAGTAAAAACAGAAAATGAACTGGCAGAGCTTTGCTTCCTGCTGCGTTGCGGCCTGCTGTCGTTGGTGGCTGCGTTTGGGGTACGTGGATGTAGTGTGATGTTCCTTGAACCTTTTACAGGGGAGGTTCTATTTGAATAGGAATTACTTGGAGGAAGGACTTCCAGGAGGAACAGCAATTCTGGAATAATTCTCATCAAACAGGGTTGCAGTTTGCTTGTAGAGACTTGCATGCAAGCTTAGCAGCAAAAGTTTCTCTCCTCTTGTGAGCTTTGGCATAAATGTTATCAACATTTGAGAACAATTTTTTTTTTTTAGAACAAATACACTCAGTTGTGTTGGTACAAAATTTTTGTTCTGAAACTAGAATATGGCAATGTGCACTCAAAATTTTCTGTTTACCTCCTTTTTCGCAAAGTGAAATACTTAAGTGTCTTTCCGTGAAGATCTGATTTATGCTGGTGAAAATGGGTGTTATTCTGATGAGGGGGATAACTTTTCCAGAAAAAGCAAATTAAAGAATTGCTTTTGGAACTCCTGGAAGAGGGAATTTCTTTCCTCTCTTTGAGGCCCAGGTATTCTTAATGTGCTTTTAAGCAAAGAGTTAAGCTTGTGTTCCTTTATTATATGTAGTGTCTTTTTCATTATTCAGATTCAGGAGCTGCTTACCACCTTTGGTTGAATTTTACAGCCTTTGAGATGTACCTGGAGAAGCAGAAAGCACTTTAAAACTATATTTTGATAAACTTCCCAAAATAACTACGTTAAAATTTTAATTGCTTATTTTAGAATCTGGATTCCTAACTTCTTGCTGGAATTGTGTGCAGTTTTATATCTATATCTATCTATATATATATACACTACGTTAGTCTGAGTGATTTGAGATGGTGACAGTAGTGTAAAATTTTGATCTCTAGCTGCTGATATGCTTTAACTTTTGCAGGAGAATCTAGAGAAACTTAAATATAACTAATAAGAAAGAATTTTTATGTCAACTCTATTACGAGGTTTAGGTTTTCTCATCATTTAACAGTAGAAAGAATGTTATATCAAGGTTTTTTCTTGAATATTATATAAGCTTTAATTGGTTCCTATCCATTTAGGATGGATAGAAAGGACTAGCTCTGTAATCTGTTTTATAGTCACTGTTTGGCAAGGAGAATACAAGTGTGAGTGTTCAGCTTGGCCCTTGGGAGCGTGGTACACAGGTCGTACTTACAAGCATGCAATACATTCCTTAGGTAACACCATTTCCAAACACCGGATTTATCAATGGGTTCACATCTCCAACCTTCAAGCCTGCTGCTTCGCCATTGACTACACTCAGACAATACCCTCCCAGAAACAGGCAAGTCCAACTATCTTTTAACAATATACACCCTTATCCACTCCTGATTTTCTGGCACGTGGGTTTAATCTGTTTATCTTGATGACAGCTAACTTGCAAATGCTTGTTAAATTGAACTTGGTGCAAGGTTAAGTGAGGCTAAAAGTTAAATAATGCTATTAATTATTAGTGAATACAATGTTTGCAATTGCACATGGGCTGTCTGAGAGCCAGCGGCTTTTCTTTCCATTTTTTAGGGTATTCAGATAAAATAGTCTGAATGATGATGGGTATTCAACAGGTCCATGTAACATTCTGAGATTCAAGTAGTTTTTAGTTGAGCCATAGCTTAAGATAGACATTGGAAAGGTTATTAATACAGCCTATTAAAATGAGTATATACAACTCGTACAAACAAAATACCCCCTAGAAGGCTGAGCAGTTTGCTGCTTCTGAATTTTGTGTGTAGACTAGGGCTTCAGAAGCTCTCTCATAGTATGTATCTTGAAATGACTTTTGAATTTGTAGGAATCCTAGCAAGTCCCATATACGACACACAATACCCAGTGCAGAAAGGGGACCTGGGCTTCTAGACAGTCCTACAATATTCAACTTTTCTGCTGATCGTTTAATCAATGGCGTCAGGAGTCCACAGACGCGGCAGCCGGGGCAAAACCGAACACGGATGCAGAATGCGACCACGAGCTACACCAAGAGGGAAGTAGGAACGGGACGCATGGAGCAGACCAGTGTTGACTCCTCTCCAGGACTGGGTAGAGGAAGGTGAGTGTTCTCCGCAGCTCTTCTCTGAAGAAGCCAATCGCTTTGGTTCTCCTTAGTTCTTTTAGAAAGAGAGAAGTAACATAAGAATTGTCCTCACTACTGTCTTAAACTGAGGCTGTCTCCTCAAAGCTAAAATCCTGTTGGAAAGTACTTCAGAGAAAGCCCTAAATTTAGAACAATGGCTAAGTGGAGCTGTGTGCTTTCCTACCAAGTTGAAACCAGTAATGGGAACTGATGAACAGTTTGCAGCCCTAATTTAATAATATCTTCTCCTGTGTACTTTCTACAGTAAGTCGAGAACGTTTCTGCATATTATTTATCTTTAACAATGTAGCTCCATTGTATTGTTCAGCATTGAAGACTGTGTACCTGAATCTCTACCATCGGTGCTCGCTGTTAATTATGTCAGTTTGGAGGGAAAAAAATAAAGGGAATTTTGCACAAATTAGACATGTACAATTTAACAAAGGCAATGGGTTTATGTAGAGGGATAAAAATGGTATTATTGGAAACTAAGAAAACCTATTATGCAGTTAAGAATCTGGGGGCTGAAAATTGGCAGAACCATTTTTAATTTGAGAACTGAGTGGATCAGTTCTGAAATACAGCACAGTTCTGTGAAGTGCTGTAGAGAAAGTATTGTGTGGATTCATGTGTAATGGAGGTTGTTTTTGTCCCCAGATCGCATTCAGAGAATAAATTACTGAATTGACAGATAAGTTTGGTGGGTTTTTTTTGCAGATGGTCCTATATTAGGCATATATTATATCTTTGCAAAATTAAATGGGGATTTTGTGTAAGGATTGTATTACTTTTCTAATTTGCAAAGTTGTGTTAATGGATGAAAAAATGATTAAATAAGGGACCTAGAAACAGGATCACTCAAAACTATAGGATTACAGAAATATGCAAGAATAGTCAGTGCTCCAAGTTTGTATTCTGGTACTTCAATATTGAGTATATTTAGAATATTAAATGTTAAGCAGAAATGCATTGAAATTGAGTTAAAACCCTTATGAAATTTTGAATACTGCTTGAGGACTGGGTAGAAAAAGTGTTTAAAATGTTTAGGAGGGGCTTTACCTGCACTTAAAGTAGCCAACTGTATTTTAAAAGTAACATTTGTTTTGTTTTCTTTCTGATACCAAGCTTTTCTGTGGATATTGAAAACCTTGGCCAAGCCTTATATATAATTGGCATGGGAAATGTGCTTTGAACACAGAAATTATTAGTAATAACCAGTGTATTCTAATGCTGATTTGTGGTGTATTGGTACCTTTATTTCAATGAGGACTTGCTAGATATCTTTTCCTAAAACACTCCTTTATAGCCTATCTAGAATGAAGATGAACAAATGGGCCAAGTTCTGATAATTGTATTTTCTTTCCCCTAGGAAAAACTCCTATGGCTACCGAAAGAAGAGGGAGGACAAGTTTACAGTGAGTGTTCATGATCTTACTCAACTAGAATTAAAACGGGATAACAAGGCAATAACATGGGTACTGTGTGAAATAGCAGATGAGATAAGCTATTGCACAATCAACTGTAATAGTTGACTAGAGATAAAAGCTCACTAATTTCACAGGAGTTTATTACATTTGAGTATTGGAGAAGATTGTCCCATTAGTACAGAAATTGGGGAAGAAGTTAAAATTGCTCTTTTATAATGGCAAATAGTCTCCGTCTTCCTAGTTAGTGTTGTTTTGTCAGCATGCCCATGCTTATGTTCACAGAGAGCAAACTCAGCTAATGTTTAACACGCTGCATGTGCTGGAATCGCAGATACAGATGTTGACAAATATTTTATAGGTCCATGTATCCGTTGATAATTTAACAGTCTAGTTACACATTAAGTGATCAGCTTCATTTCTAAAACCAAGCACCTCTTTAGACCATCTCCCTGGCCAGGCCTCTGCATCTCAGAAGAAAGATCTCTCCTCTTCCCCTTGAAAGAGGAGTAAGAAGCTGATCTTCCCACTCCCTGCTGCCCTGGGAATTACAATGCCCTTTTTCCTTTAAGTGTAGTTTAGGGGATAGCATCTACGATGTAAAAAAGAATATTGAATACCACCATGTAAGTGTGGATATGCTAGTGCTATATTAATATTGCTCTTTTGGTAAATTATAATTAAAGGTGAATAGCTAAGTAGACAGGATATTTGGGAGAAGTTGGAATTTCACAGTACGTAGAGATAAACTTCATTTAATAGGACTTGAGGTCCGATTTGATAAAATCGGACACTTTGTTGCGATTAGTTTTTGCCACACACAGCAATTTCATGAAGTTCAACCAAGCTATCTCTTTAATGGTGAGATTGCAAAGTAACCCCACTGTAGTACTTCCTTAGAGGCCTGGAATGGCTGCCTGTGTGTATTTGGGCCCCCTGCCATTCAGCAGCCTTATGCGACGCAATAAAAAAGGAACATCAAGGCTTTGGAGAGTATATAAAGGCAGGTGGTTCCCTTTGGCTCTTGCCAAACTTCTCAAAGCCCGCTGAGTTCAAATTACACATGGGGTTCTCAGTGCTGCTTTTTTGCCCTTTTGGAGATGCTTTAATCTTTAGATTGGCACTTTACCATCAACGCTTCTCTGCCTTTGAAAGAACAAGGAAATGGTGTAGGTTAGGCACAACTGACAAGAGTGGCAGAAGTGAAAGGATGGCCTCAGCCACTCCTCCTGAACAGAGAGGTTCTTCAGAGTCAGCTGACTTGAAAGATTGTTTTATCTTTAAACTGGCAGAGGCAAACTTTTGAAGCCTGGACTCAACAGCCACCTTGAATTGCTGCCACTGTAGTCAGCTTCCTCCTGGTCTTTTTTTTTTTTTTTTTTGCCTGTGAATGTTGAGGCTGCGCTGAGCCGTGGCACAAGCAGGGAGTGCCACGTGCCCACCCTTGCACACCAATGGACAAGCAGTCCGCCCTCCAGTGGGAGACTGAGGTCTGACCCTTCCAAGCTGCGGAGATCCAGTCTGGGTTAGATGCTGTACATAGGCCATGGCTGCAACCAGATGTGTTGGAGAGGAGTGGTGACTTGTTGGGCTTTTGAAAAGAAGGGATATAGAGAATGTGGATGTTCACCTTGGGGAGGGTATGCTCCCTTCTGGGCAGGTTGTGGGGGGCTGTAGCACAGGGGCAGTTGCTCAGTTCCTTGCAGCTGTAGTCTGTAAACAAAATTTTTATGAAATTGGCAGCCTGAATTCTATTTCCCTTCTCCCTGCCCCCCTAACCTAAACTGTTATTGTATCCAGGCTCTTTGTGTCTCCTGCATATTTGTTATGACTTACCTGTATAGTCTTAAAAGAAAGAAAGAAAGAAAGAAAAGAAAAAAAAGACAGCACCTATAACAAGCCTCTAGTCTCTTTCCAGTGCTGTCACATTGAGGTGTTTTTTCTGAAAAGTGGAATTTTGTCCCTGTTGCAGTTTTTGCTGGCTGAGAATGGTCCCAGCCTCCCTGCTCAACTGGCCTCCCTCTCAGAAGGTTTTCCAGTCTTCCTTAAGAGCTGTAATGCTCTTAATGTGTGTTCTGAGAAGCCAGTGCTGGGCCGGTGGCAACCTCTTAGAGTAGGTGTTGTCGGAGAGTCTTGCCTCTATTTATTCCTTCCCTGCCTCTCCACTGCTCCTTCTTCCCCCCAAAATGTCCCTAGTGCTGCTTTGCAATAAGCTGTTCTTTACAAAAGGACCTTCCCAGGGCTTCTGGGTCTCTGTTGCACTTCCACGATAAAGTGGAGGGAAAAGAGCCTGTAATGCTGCTTTGTGCTCTGTCCAGAAGTGCTGTTCTGACGTTTTAACTGTAGAGCAGCAACTGTTTCCCTTTTCAAAATAGGAATCATCTCCAGATCACTTTGCGTTTATGATTCTGAATCTGAGATTATCTTGACGTGAGCGCAGCCATGAAATAGTTATTTCTGTGTTTACAAGATGCAGATGAAGTTAATGGGTAACTTCAGCGGTGGCACATAGCAAAGGAATTTCAACTTTTGAGGGTAAATTTGACGTAGCTGCAGATTACTGTAAGCACTCCTTATAGTGACCTCTGCAGGGAGTGCTCGTTTAGCTCTTGAGTTGCTGGCTGCAATTGCAGATTTTAACCCCGTAAAGTTTTTAAGCCATTTTGGCCTGGGACACTTTTTTTTCCTCCTTGGACACACTTAGAAAACTTCCCCCTCTTTCAACAATTTCCCTTGAATGCTTAGAGGCAGCATTCCCTTGCCTCCATAAAACGCCCAGCGTGCTGTCTTGCCAGCTCTTGATATATATAAACGCAAGATAAGCTTCTTGCTGTCTCCTGTCTTTCTCTTAGAGTGCTACCCTCTACACATAAAGAGGTTTTATATCTACATTGCAACTATATCATGGTTTCCAAAACAGTCTGGTTTTCCTTCTGTGCCAGTGTAAGCATCCAGCCCAATGGAATGGACGGGGAGATTGGTTTAGGTCTTAGTTGCATTAAGGGGATGCATGTGACATTTTAAAGAGTCTTATGCCCTCAGTCTTAAATTATAGGTAAACATTTTAAAAGCAGCAATGGGAAAAATAAAATGCCTTTTTGTGGATTCTGTGTGGGTTTCTGGGGAGGGGAGGGGGGAGATCTGTTCAGGGTTCCACAGTTATCCATCAGTGGGAAATATTGAGTGGTTTAGAGGCCCATGGCTTTCCTTTCTGTCATCCAGTGTGGTAACTCACATGTTATTTCTCCACGTGTTATTTCTATTCCAGAGAGGCCAAACACAGTCTCCACCACCCCCAAAACCTCCATCTCCTAGCTTTGAATTGGGTTTATCTAGCTTTCCTCCATTACCTGGGGCTGCTGGCAATTTAAAGACCGAAGACCTTTTTGAAAACAGACTGTCCAGTGTGGTAATAGGAACGTCAAAAGAAAGAGTGAGTAGTCAGTGTGCGTTTTTGGTGGGAAAACCAAGTGTTGCTCATCTCTTGCTTTTGGATTTGGTGGTTTATACAGAGGAAAATCCATGTGGTTTTTCATGGGTCATGAGAAATGTTTTTTTAAAAAAGCTGTTAAGTGATATACAGCTGCTTCATGCCTTAAAATATTTTGGATCTTCTCTGAAATGAGGTGGAATATGTGCACCAGCATACCTAGTAGGTAACAGTAAAGACTGACAAGTATGTTGTCTGCTGGTTTTAATTGCTTTAGGCCTTTTGATAGACCCAAGGGAAAAAGGTGTGTTAAATTTTCCTTCTGTTTGAAAATTAGACTTCTGAATTGTATATGTAACAGTTCCAAGTGACAAACACAAACCTCTTAAGTACTGAAATATAAATAACCTACCTACATAATCTTGGTACATAGCTGGAAAAAAACCTGTTATCGAAACCATCCGGATGTGAGAGTGATCTTGTCATATTGCTTGGAAAACTTAAAAATTTATCAGATGAACATGTAGAAGGGATGCAGTTGAAAATTAATTTTCAGTAGCTGTTCATAGATTTCATTCTTAATTAAAACCATCACTACCACACCATCTGTGAGTGACAGTATGTTCTGCATCAGAGTGATAAAAACAGTGTGCACTGCTGAACAGTCTGCACTATGGAAGGCTATATTGTCTCTCTTGCTAACTTTAGTGCTAATTTGTGTTTTTGTAGCTGTACGCCAACAGAAGAGATTAAAGCAAAGCAAGTTATGTAGCAAAGGAAGCTAATGAGCACACAAATTCGTGTTACTCTTAGATTTTGCCTTTGGAATCAGTCCCCTGCAGAAGTGTTGTCTTTGGTGCCTATTTATCAGGGATGGATAGGGAAGATATTTCTTGGTAAGGGGCAGGGAGTGGAACGGAGGCAGTAAAAGCAACCTGAATTCAAAGCAATGATTACACAGACAAACTGTATATTGAGTCTCCTGAAAGTGGCAGTGGGGATAGGTACAGCCAGGGCTGTTTTTGGGACACAACCACAAGCAGGAAGGACAAAAGAGTGCTGAGCAATATTTTACACGGGACTAGGGTATTGCTGAGCTAAGTTATAAGCTCCCCTTGCATATAGCTGTCTGTTAATACTGTATTCCTCTTAGCAGGATTTATCTATTTTAAAATATTTTACCTGTGTTGTTTCTGGAGAGTTCTTCAGCATAATCCAGGTTTTATAGTATAGAGCCAGCACTCTGTTGCTGCTGCAGCCTAAAATCTATTACTCCTCCACTATAGTTGATGAACCTACACTTGTCTCCTATAGGGGCAGTTGTAATCCCTTTCAGACCCTATGTGCAAGGCAGTGTCACATTTAGGAACTGCTTCTGGCTTGCGGACCTCTGGCTTGCATGGTTGATATCAGTGCAGTTGTGTTTAAGAAAAGGATTGCTGCCCCTAGTAATAAATAACGTGATGGTAACTGACTCCAGAGAGTGACGATGTACTCCAGAGAAGGTATTTGAGACATACTCAAGCAGAGACCTACTTTATACAGGCTGCATTTTTCATCTTGACCTCAGCATTTTTCCACATCTCGCAGTACTCGTGACGCAGATGGGCCGTCCTGCTCGTGTGTGCAGGAGCCCAGTGCGCCTGGAGCCTCTAACTTCCAGCCATGGTGACCCAGGCAGGGTCCTTCTGCTCTTCACCCTGCACTGCTCCCCTACAGATGGAGCTCTGGGGATTGATGGAGTTTATAATCTCACTTCGAAGAAGAATGGGAACCTGCAGCCCTGTGAGACCAGGGACTGTGTGTTCCCGCCTGGGAATAGCACTGGTGTGTGTGCTCCGAGTGAACTTACTTGTGCATAGCCACATAGCAACGGGTGGCGCTGAACTTGGTCACAGCACTCAACACCTAGGAGTTTTGAAGCCTTTGTACATATTGCTGTGGTGAGTAAAACCGCAGAAGGTGTTTTTGTTCCTAAACATCCACCTCTTATGGTTTTACTGTGAATTGGATTTACATCTAGTACAGTCATCTGTGGTGACTGATGTTCAAAACGGTGCCCTCAAATACATCTTTCCTTTCTGTCGGTGACTGTGGAAGTTTTGTGCTGGATCACCTTGGAATGAGGTTGGGGCTGTTTTGTACTTTTTGTGCTTCTCCTTTGCTCTTCTGCTTATCAGAATCAGTTCTGGTGCTAGAATCTGCTCAGAACCAATAGGAAAAGCTTAGGTTTCTTTTAAAGGAAATGAGAGAGGTGAATTGTCAGAATTTTGTTTTCAAGGTGTAAAAAATATCTTCTCTTTTCCTTCTACTTGGTGATAATTTAAATTCTTCTGTATAGTGAATACTCCTCTTGGAGTTTATCTGAAAGGGTAGTATCGTATGGTACTGGAAAAATCTGTTGAGACCTATGGAAATATACGCACCTTGTCTAGTAGCCCGTGATAGCAAAAGAAAAGGGACTTGTAAATGACTTAAACCGTTGTTTGCTAAAAATTGGCGCTTTAGAATTTGGATGTTTTTTTAGCAGCTACTGTTGGTAAGATGCGTACAGCTTTGCAAAGGCCACTGCTTAGTGCAAAAATGCAGGAGAGTTTCTTCTTAGGCAAACTATAAATATGTCAACAAGTGCAAAACCTGCTTTGTCACCATGGTTAGAGTGATTTCTGTCCCCAAGGTGTGTCTCAGAAGTAAGCTTCAGGCTTCTTGGGAAAGAGCCATAGTGTGGGAACTCTTTGTCAGTATTTCTGAGTAATTACTAAGGAAAAAGGTTATTCAGTCACAATATACATATGTCAGATCCTTCTGCACCTTCCTGGGGTCAGTTCATCCTTATACATCAGCATGCGTTTACTCATATTTTCAAGGACACCATGTTAATTGGGTGCCGTGCTTGCCATTCTATGCTTTAATTATTCTTCTTCCTTCAGAACATAAATGTGGATGCAAGTACAAACACGGTCCCATCGGGAATTCCTAGAGAGCCATTGTTGCCAGTGTCTGCTGCGTTACCCAGGACATTTGAGAGGTCTCCTTCGCCATCGCAGTCTTCTGAGTAAGGACTGAATTGCACAGCTCTAACTATTCTGCTCTGAATCATGCTTGCATTTTCCATCATCAGAAGGCTAGGTGGAGTACTGTAAATATCTATTAAAGTGTGAATCAATGAAAAATATTCCGAACTTGCAGTAAGGGCAATAAAAATAAATTTCTCAACACAACCATAATTGTGCACGTTCAGCAGATGAGAGATTTTTTAGGGTTGCATTTTAGTCTCAGCAAGCATTTAAAAATTTAATGAAGATCTTCCTATCTCGCATTCAGATGGATGGGAAGCACAGGCAGTAAATCCCCAATACCATGAGCAGTGTCACTGTCCCTACAATAAATAACGATTTCAGTGAGTCTGTGTTTGGAACATGCACGTTAAATGGAGTTTAGGAGGTTGAGTCATGGGAGAAAGTGAATAACTGCATGTTATTAAAATGTCACAACTCCTAGGTTGTGTCAAATTGCACATTAATAGCTCTTTTAAAAATTGATAGCCTTTTTAAATCTATTCATAGTGTTAGGCAGATTGCAGGTGTAATTTCCTCATGATCATCATCAAATAGAGCTTTAGATGCTATATTTGATCATTCGTCTGTCTTGAAGTTTCATTTTTCATGAGACTTGCTTCCCGCTGGCTGCTTCCAGGGATTCCAAGGTTGTGGACAAGCAGCAGAAAGACACCCAGAGTACGGAAAGGCTTTCCTCCACCCTCAGTACTGCGTGTAAATCGGTACAAGTCAATGGGGCTGCCATAGTAAGTGACCTTATTACCTGACTTTCTCGTAATGATCCAGTTTGCAATTAATGGCGTGTTGTTTTTACTGCTATCCGGTGTTGTTTAATCATGTAAGCTCAGCATTCTTAAGCTTGCATGTGGGTGGTCTGTGATTACCTGCATGATACAGTTAGGTAATTCATAGTAAGATAACGTTTGGACTGTCTGTCCCTGGCTTCCCTTCTTATTTGGTTGTATCCTTATTTTCTTTAAATAGAGATGGTAATATATATGTTGATGTTTAAACCAGGATATTCATCATTATCCAGCTGTTTCCGTTTGCTTCAATCGGAAATATTTTGCTGTATCACAAAATGACATTGTTCTGGAATACCGTTTGCATCTTGGCTTGGTTTGCTCCTTGTTGTCTATAGAGCTTCTGCTAAATTCTTTAGGGGCAGCAGCCTCTGTGCTAAAGACTTTACCTTTTTTGTTGTTAAAATAAATGACCTTTTGAGTTTCCAGGACATTAACTCTGCCATCCTGTTTGATTTCCTCAGGAACTGCGAAAACCTAGTTATGCAGAAATTTGCCAGAGAACAACTAAGGATCCTCCTACATTGCAACCCCAGAAAGAACAGAAGCCAAACACTGTAGCATGTGGGAAAGAAGAAAAAAAGCCCACAGAAACAATAGAGAAAAACAGAGAACCTCCTCCTCCTCCTCCTCCTCCTCCTGCAAAGTCACATCCCGGACAACCCAAAGACCAGAGGAGACAGTCAGGGCGCAGATCGTCCCCTCCAGCTGTCGGCAAACGCTTAAATAAAGAACAGAATACTCCTCCAAAATCTCCTCAGTGAAATCCGCACTGGGGAGGGATTTGGAACGAGCTCTGCTTCCCACAAATTAAACCCATGTTCCCACTAAGACACCTGAGAATGAGTTGCTGGTTAGGAGCTTGCAGTGATACTAGGCATGTAACAATGCCTTCAAGTTTTTGTTTTTTTTTCTTCTGTGAAATACTTCTCCCCTCTTGGACAAACATTCTGTTTTTTTTCTGGATATTTCTGGATAGTTGTTCTAAACTTTACATTTAGATTGGTGCTTAATTGGAGGTGAAGCTTAGTGTGATTATTTTTTTCAAGATGTAAAATATTTGTCTTTAAAAAAAAAAATCAACTTTTTATTAAGCCTCTCTGTGGCTGTGTGAGTGCAAGCTCTGTATAGTGAGTTTTTTTCTAAACTGTTTAGCAGAAACGTGCTGCTGCAATATTTTTAATAAACTGGTCTGCAAGTACATATCTAAAGTGTCCAAACGACTGATAACGGCAGCTAGTGTGTAGAGTGCAAGGAAGTAGATATATTTTACGAATTAGTACGTGACCTTGATTTTTTTTATTGGGCTGCTGTACCAAGATGTCAGCAAACAAACTTGCACTTTTAGGTTAAACGAGTAGTTGTTTCTAGCGTTTTTAAAAATTTAATCTCTTTTTGATGTTTTGCACACATGAAATGAATCCTACAGAGCACCATAGTGGTCTTTCTAAAAATATTTCTGTTTTTGACTTACTGCAAGCGAGTAACCATCTTCTCACTCCAGAATAAAACTGATGTTATAATTTGCAAATACAAAGCACATTGTGAATAGAGAGAATTAAGTCTGCGAGCTTCTATGGTGGTGAAGCCTGTTAGTGGATGTTATCAGGAGAAAGCACTGTAGCCTTCTTGTGATAACCTTAGCTTCCCTGTGCTTGTAAGGGAGTTAACGGAGTCAGCGCTGTATGTTCTGGTTGCCCCTGTGCTCTGTGTAGACTCTTTTTTTTTTTTTTTAAAAAAAAAAAAAACCAACCTCTGCCCCAAGTGCTCTTTGAAAGAGTTCATGTCTTAGTCAGCCTTGTGTTGACGTCTTCCTGTAACTACGAGCATTGGCATACGGATTCAAATTTTCCAAGAGGTGAGATAATGGTGTTTGTTTTGTGCGGAGGAGGAAGAGATCCCTGATGTTTACCTCTGGGATGAGGTTTCTCACACTTATTTACTTTAGAAGTGATGCGCTTTCTGAAGGACAAGGATGCACTAAATTAGCAAGTTTCTAATAAAGTTGAATATAAATTATTTTTGTTTTAAAATGCCTAAAGTTTTTCTTTGAGTGTTTAAGCTGCAGGAAGTTCAGACAAAACTCATTCCTGCTGACTATGACAGTACAGTTTATTCCACAAAAAAAATGTTTATTTAAACAACTGATTTTTTTAAAGAATTATTTCCATCCAATATTTAAAGACTTGAATTTTATTTAAACTTGAAAATGACTTTGCCTTAACTTTTGTACAAGACAGCTTAGAGTTAATGAGGTCTGACCCCGTGGAGGGTTAGCACGAGTGGAATACAGAATTACTCAGTTACAGTATGTATCTATTGTCACTGGTCTTACTGGGTAAACATACTGTAGTACAGGAACTAGCAGCAGTTTTTGTAATATACCTTAAAGATCTTAAACAGTTGATCTTTTTCAGATTGTTGAAAAAATCTGTAAATGCAAATAGTCAATACTGTATTAAATATGTGCACTTGGAAGTGTGTGCTTTGCTTGTACAGTTGTAAATAATCAGAACATATAAAAAGGTACCCTAAAGAAAAAAATCTGATAAAAATTATTGATATTATAAATGTTGCTGTTGAGCTGGATGTAGATAAACTAAATGTTGTGGTTTGAATATTACTTTAATTTGTTGTTTTTTCTTTTTCTTATTTTATTCTGGTGTGCTGAACTGACTCTGCCTCTTCACTGCAAAAGGGAAATGGAATGAAAGTCTTATTTGAAAGCCCTCAAATGTTTTCCTAAGTCCCTCTAAAGACAAGCAGTTTAACCAATTCGGAAGTGTTCTGCAATGTAAATAGTGAATTCGAGCAGTCCAAGTGTAATTTTAAGTCAATAATAAAATCAAATTTAATTGGAAAAATACTTTTGACTGCTGAGAAAATACGCACTGAAGCTTTCTTGTCTGCTTCTCTCAAGAATATCAGTCGTTTTCTAAGTGTATGATTGATAGAGCTGTAAAGTAATTATAGAAGTTAACTCCAGAGAAATTTCCTCTTATAAATATCAATTGGTAATTAGTTGGCCTTTTAAATCCAGCTTGTTGCGTGCTGCAGAATTGGTTAAAACGGGGCAGGCTGGAGTCCAGGTGTTTGGGGTTTTTTTCCCTCGTTCAAAGAGAGCACTTTGGGAATGCTGTGGGCGGAGATGGGGCTTTGAGAACATCCCCGAGACCGCTCAGCCGAGTGCCGCGGTGGGTTTCCGAGACGCTCGTCCTTTCCCCGGCGGCAGTGAAAGCGGCAGCGAGGTTGGTGCGCGGGTCCCCTGGTGCCTCTGCCGACGGGGCGAGGCGGGCCGGCCGCGAACGCTCACGGCCGGGTCCCTGCTGCAGCCGCGCACAGCCCGTCGTAGTGCTCAGTGGTACCTGAGGTGGTGTATGGAGACCAGCAGGATGTGCTGTGCTGTTCTAATGTGTTCCGCTGCCGTTTGTGCTAGGTCAATACACTGTAATTACTGCTTACCCAGCAACAGTCTGTTGCATCGAAAGTTTAAACCTTCCTCTGATGTGGTTTTTATAGCTTTTTTTAAAAAAAAAAAAAGAAAAAGTGACACGCCAAATAGCTGTGTAATATACAACTTATCCTTACTGCATTTTACTTTGAGGATTTTTATTTTTTCACTCAATGACAAAATGGAGTTTTCGGAGTCGAGTTGTGAAGTTGCATGCAGACTGTTGCTGTGATACGTACGGCTATCAAAATGTGACTCTGGATACAACGAACCTCCCCAAAGCAGTAGCTGAGTTACGAGTTCAGGGTTACAGTAATTAAATTTGGCATTTTACCTTGTGGGATTGTGTGGTGATGGTTTTCATTTGGAAAAAAAAACAAAAATACGTGAAACAAGTTAATACGGGGTCTGAGACTGTTCTTGCGGGAACTTGTTTAAGCAGAAAAGCGAAGGTTGTTTTTAACGCATACTGTGTAATCTTGTTTCAGATCGGTCCCCCACCATGACTTTATAATTTGCCACTTGGAAATCAGTGGACGGTGGCGCGTTTTTATGTTGCTGCATTATCCTTTACAGAGCGGAGCGGGTGTTGGCGTTGGAGGGCCCCCGTCCGAGCGCGGCGCGGGGTGGCACAAGCACGAGCTGCCTGTAACGGTGCCCCCCCATCTCTGTATCTCCTTGGGCTGGCCGCGGTTCGGGGTCTTCCCGTGCTTTGTAACCGGTTACACTAACAGCAGCAGACAATCGGAGGGGTCCGAGGAGACCTGGCGGCTGCCAACTGGTGGAATACAAGTGTAATACGGAGGCCTTCTCGAGGGTTTTTGTTTTTGTTCTTCTTCCATTAAGACTGGAATCAAGCTTACATGTAAACTATCAGTAATTTAAGTTTCCTTTTGTGTCATAAAATGTAAAACTGTCTAATTTGAAAAAAAAAATATGTAGGTTATGAAAAATAAAGATTTAGGCACTGTTGAATTCCTGATTTTTTTAATTAAACCTTTCTCCAGCAGTATCTTTCATTACTCTGTCTTCTGCTCCCATTTTTGGAAATTGTGTATTTCTGATTTTGGGAAAAAACCTCTGCTTGGGGGTAGTGCTCAGCACAGCTGCCGTAGCCACCATCGAAGGCTACGGAGCAGCAGCAAGGACTGGTTGTGGGAGAAGCACCTGTCTCTTGCAGGTGATTCGACTAAGTTTATATCTAAAGACTGAAGCGGTGTTTGTTTATTAGAGCTTGCTAACTTTGTTAATGTTTTCTTCAGGTGCTTAGATAAGATCCGGATGGGGTCTTAATTGTGGGTTGAAAGTCAGTATTAGTGTTGTGAGGGGCTCCCGAATCCAGAGATGTCCCGGCATTATTTTGGGCTTTGGATTTAGAGGTTTTTACACTGTTATCCTGTTCTTGTTTGTAAGGAAATGGCTTTTCTAGGCAAAAGGCCTCTTTGAAAGTATTTCAAACCTTTTTTTCTTGTTTAGGTGCTTTTGGCAGGGCTGAGCAGTGGACATGAGCATTAAAGCGCTGCTAGTGTGTATTGAAATGAATCGGAGCAAACAGCCGGGAGGGTCGCAGTGCTCGTGTGGCTTCCTGGGGACGGAGCCCGAGGTTTGCCGGTGCCCGGTGCAGACCGTCCGCGAGCCCTCTCCGCTGGGGCCGTGTCCTGCGCTGGTGCTGGAAGGTCTGCACTGGTTTCACGTTGAATAAACCCCCCCCAGCCACTGAGCAACGATGGGAGAGGGAGGGCGGGCAGGGTCCCTGCAGCAGAGCGCTGCGAAGGAGGAGATGCCGTGGAGCTCTCCCTCGTTACGCTCTGATCCTGGGCCTTGCAAAACTTGTTAAAAAAGAAAAGTAACCAAGGGTTTCAAGTCTTTGGAGTTTGGTTCCTTCACTAACTTCAAACACCTGCCACCTCTTACTCTGTTGCCTGTCATAAGCTGTCTTTTGTGGGCACAGGAGTTCTAGAGAAGAGATTGAAATTGACCTGGTTTAAAGGTACAGTTAATATTGGCTTCCTCTCCCCTTCTGAAGGGATAAGCTGTACCTCCGCGCTAAGCTCCCCTGCTGCCCGGTTACAGGAGCTCAGTGAGTTCCTGCACGGAGGAAGCTTTATCCTCCCCTCTAACTCAGTGTCCAACCTAAATCACCCAGGTAGCAGCCCCCGTGCAGAGGTGGCTGCTGCTGAACGCACCAGGCTGACCCATAGCTGTGGGGTGCTTGTGGCACGCGCTGCGCTGTCCCTCTTCGTGACACAGACACTCGGGGCTGCTGAGTCCCACTGGAGCCTGATTTCCCCCTTGGTTTGAAGGGAGGAGATGAGGGTGTGGGGTTTGCCTTGGGCTCTCTTCCCTGACCTGCCTCCCAGAGTGCCCTCGGTTGGAGGCGCCTTCCCCTTGTGCGCTGGTGTTGGGTGCTCAGCGTGAGCGTGTCCTGCAGCCAAGCGGCTCCACACGCTGGTCCCGGCAGGCAGCAGCCGTCCCGGAGCAGTAGATGTGCTGGGGCGAAGAGCCCTCGAAGGGAGGACAGGATGAGCGGATGGACCTGCAGCTGTGGACCACAGAACACAGAGATGCTGGGGAGACCTGTGAAATCCGCACGCCCGGGTGGGAGTTAGAGCTGCCTGCTGTCCATAAGGTCTCCCAAGCCGGAGCTGAAGGCACGGGAACGCTCTCCGTGTCGGATAGCAGCTGGAGCAGGAGCGCGGGATGTTCGGTGGGCCTCTTTGCCATGCCCTTTGCCATTCCCAAGCTTGCCAGAGCTCTCCTGGAGTTAGTTTGTGGTTGAAGCCCAGAGGAGAACCCTCTGTTCTCATTTTCTATCCCCACCTTTCCGTGGCTCCGTTTGGGTTTCGGGTCGTCCGGTGCAGCAGGGACCGGGTAGCGCCGAGCGCACAAGGCACCGGCCTGCGGCTCCCCGTGCTGGGCCGTGTCCCAAGGGCTCCTCCCACAGCGGAGCCCTCTTCCCAGGGGGGCGCAGTGACAGGAGGAGGCAGCAGGCACCAACTGAAACACAGGAAATTCTCTTTGAACGTAAACTTTCCTCTTACTGCCGGGATGATTGAACACTGAAGCGGGTTCCCCAAAGGGACAGTGGAGTCTCCATCCTCGGGGGTGCCTCGAGGACCTGACTGCTGTCCTGAGCCCTGCCGTCTGGGTGATCCTGCTCGAGCACAGGGCTGCCCCACGTCATCCCCAGAGATTCCCACCAAGCCCAGCCGTGCTGCTGCTCCTCAGCTGCCAGCCGGGAAGGGAATCAGCCCTGCACTGCGTCAGCTGCCAACGGAAGGAGATCAGAACTTCTGCTCCCTGTGTGGGACTGATTCCCAGGGAGTTCTCCCTCGGTTCATCTCCTCAGAGATGGAGCGTGTCTCCTTGTTTATCATATTGTGAAATAACAGTTCACATTTAATGCATTTTTATTAAGTGTTTCATAGCTGTCAATAAGTGTATGACAAAGGTGAATCTTGTGAAGAACATATTAACAAGTAGCTTCTCATGTATCTAAGTTAAATAAGTACTGAATAAGTACTTTTCTTCTGAGAGTGGTGATTTTTTTCCAATAAAATTTACCCAAATTCCAGATAGCTGCTTCACTCCCATGTCTAAATGGAGCCAAGTTACTTGAATATCTGTTTCAAGTTCTGAGTTTTGACTGTTTCACAGCACTAACCATCACTGTCCGTTTGGTAGCAAACCTGCTACCAAACAATGCAGTGAGCACAGAGGGTCAAGAACTGATCTGAGATAACAGCACATGGGACCCACATAACAGCACTTGGGACCCACCGCTCTTCCTGCTGAGCAACTATCAGTCTTCTACAATGTCTTGCTACGATGGTGTGATGTTTGCATGAGGATGTTCCCTGGAGAAACTCTATAAGAGAATATTCTGGCATGGAAAGTGTTTGTCCCTGAGTCCTAAGGCCTTGGGAGTTCCTAGTGGTTGAGCAGAACGAATAGCGTGACCTACAACTGCCTTCAGGCACGTGGCAGCGCTTCCAGAGACACATCAGAACGTGCCTGGCTTTGTTCTGCAAGAGCTGCTCCTGCAGGAGCATTTAGAGACTTATAGAAAAAAAAATCATTCCCATGAGGCAGGACGGATGAAAAACGAGCTTTGTGCCATTCCCTTCTAGCCCTTTGGCCATCGTTGCAGTTGTCAAGGCCTCTGCTCAACGGCCTCTATCACAGAATAGAGGATCAGGATCAAAGTGCACCCGGATCCTGACGCTTCAGAGCAGCAGCCCGTCCCGTGTTGCGCCTGGTGCGTGGAGGCAGCGGGCTTGGAGGGTGCCCGAGCGCGGGTGCGAGGGCGAGGAGGGCAGCAGCGCGCGGTGTCCTACGCGTCGGGAACCGGACTGAGGTTGGCACCTCCCGCACAGCCTCACCGAGCCCCAGCAGTGGCAGCTGCTGTAACCAACGTGGTGCTTTAAAACACATATGGATGTGTTATACACATATGTTATAGTAAACAGGAGCACAGCGGGGTGCAGGGAACATCGGTGAGCACCCTGGGGTGAAAAGCTGTCCCAACAAGGTGACGCTCTGGGCCTCTCGCGCTCTGGAGACATGAGCACTGCGACTGCAGGACACGTGGCCCTTTTGATGTTTTAAATGACAGTCCCTGAAGTTTCATAGGTCTCCTCTGCTTGTTAGAATTTCCTCACACCCGTCACCCATGACTGCTCTGTTGGACAGAACCGGGCCTGAAATTGGATCTGAGCTCCAGGTGTGTGCATGGGCACAAAGCTCTTATTTAATTCTGTGCCTTTCCACGAAGGAACTCTCACCCCAAGCACCCCAGTCCCATGTGCTGTGGATTGTACCCCACTCCAAGACTTCTCTACCTTTCTTCTGGCTGTCTACCTCTGGTCACCTCCTTCTGAAAACTGCTCCTCTTCCCAAGCCCCAGGGCTGTGGAGAAGGCCGAATCCAGTTTATAAAATATAAATTATAAATTATAAAATAAATTACAAAATAAAATTCAGTTTATAAAAAATGTTGTAAGTAATAATGTTGGATTGATTAAAGCTAAAATAAAATCCAGTTTACAAAAAAAAATGTAAGTGATAGTGTTGGCTTGTATTTAACTGTTATTTAATCCATTAGAGTAAGAGAAGCAGAGAATTTGTAAATGATTTATAGTGTGCTCAGTGTTTTGACACTTATTTCGATTGTGTTTATTATAGAAAGCAAAGACCATATCTCCTGACTCGAGAGAGAGCCTTGGCCAAAGATGTACTGTAGTAAACTGAATCTGCAGATGCCTCTTCGACTACATCTGAGGACACTTAGCTCAACAGGGAAGTTGCTTTCTTGAAGTGTTCTCCTTCAAGGACTAGGGAATTAGCCCTGTCTTATAAATACTCTGCTAGTGCATTAAACCATTGACAAATCCATTGCAGCCATTCTAAACTAATTTGTCTTAAGTGGGCATCTGATGACTCAATTTATCTGAATTTAGTCTTTTTGGACGTGGCTCAGCTGCTCTGTTCAAAGCAAATCATCTGGGTGCATCTGCTGCTTCCTCCTCCCAGCCCTGGACTGGGGCTCTAGGAAAGAGGGCTACCGTAACTCAGATGAGCTCATATATGACACAGATGAAGAGCACACATGGGGTCAGTTACTTCAGATTGACTGTTCCCTGGTGGTGACTGAGTCTAAGCCCAGAGGTCTGTGGGGAAAGCATCCTTCTTTTAGAAGTATTGCTCTCAAAAGGAATAGCCACTACTGTGTCGTTAAATCAACTAAGTATTCCTCAACCATTCTGCTTTTTTTTCTAAGGCTATCCTTGAAAAGGGGGATTTGTCAGAGAGAGCAAATTGCCTCACTACGTGCAGTAATACCCGTTATTGAAGTTGCTGAGATTTGTCATTAAGTCATAAATTATCAGTGTCAATCATTTGACAGTGGTTGAATGATTTTTTTTTTCCTAAGAAAGAAAACTGCCCGTGAAGATCCTTGTGGTTCTTTCTGCAGTTTACGATACTTAAGCCATTGCCCAATTATGCAAATATTCCTGGGCATAAATTGTATAGCAGCCTGGAAACGGAGCTTTTTGCCTTGCTTTCCGAGGGAGAGCTTCACGTTCTGCTTCTCAATCTACTTCTCAGCAGGAGGTGCACACTGAACTATGTGCAAGATGTCAGCTTCCCCCGAGGGGGAGGCCTTAGCTGCGCATCGCTGGGGATACAAGAAGTAATTTTACGAGGTGCTTTGAAGAGAACTCTGCAGTAGGTTCTGCTATCGAGATATCAACAAACACGATGCATCACCCCAGCCACTGTCAAATAGATCTAACTTGTACTGCAAACATTTTTTCAGTTGTATTTTAGAAGAAAGCATCAGTTCTTGCTTCAACTAAGTATTAGACGGCTGTTTGTAAAAACACAAGTTCAATGCTTTCACACACCATGGTTTTAATGAGTTGTTTCTGTTTAATGAGTTGCCTCCAAGAGTTTCTCTTGCACTTCATTTAAGGAGAGGTTTGGCTGGTTAGATCAGCCCCGTTAATCCCAATGGAGTCTCTGTGTTGCAAGAGGGGCTAGCCCTGCGCTGCTGGGGTCTGGGCTGGGACCACTTCTTTGCCCTGAGGAGGAATTTGCAGGCGTCTCCAGGCTCATGCTCTTTGGTTGTCTGGACTGTAATTAGGCTTGCTAGAAGATCTGAGCTGCTCCCCTGAGCTGCTTAAGGGCTCCCCAAGTTGTTTTGGGGACCAAATAGAAGTCAGCTGGCTATGGCTGTGGTGAGAAGGATAGTTCAGTCTCTCTGTGTAGGACTGCATGAGGTTCCTGGAGGGCAGGATTGAGATGGAGACCAGGCAGACACCTAGTGAAGTTAGGCCTGGAATTCCTAGCTCTGCATGTTCCTGTGTTGCAGAGCACCTCCCGGCTGAGCAGGGTATGGCAGACTCCCATATTATTTCAAAGCAGAGGTAATCTGGATTAAGCTTTTCTTCAGGTTCATTGGTCTCCTAGGGGTAAGGGGTGGAGGCAGTGTTCCCAGTTAGCTGAGCCAGCACAATAACACTCTTGGTGGCAGGGGGTAGAAAACCTAGTTCTGTGCGTGTGGGCACAGGGCTACTCAGGGTCAGGGGCTGCAAAGGGCTCTTTGACAGGGATAACCTCATTCAAGGGACCTTAAGGAGTTATCAAGCTGGGGTTGCATTGCAAGCTGGAAGTCATGTTGAAACTGGAATTGCTACAGATCCTCAAAATAGGACAGCACAAATGGGAGTTTGCCGTTACCCTGGTCTGGGTATACTGGATTAGCTTGAGCTAACCAGTGCTTAGGCTTGCCAAGGTGAAGGTTCTCTCTTTCGGGGTGTTTCATGGCATCAACTGCTAAGACTCTTGCTTGGATGCAGAATGGCCTTAGAGGAAACCAGGGTGCTGCTCTTGGCCTGGCCGGGGACACCTGGACTCAGGCCGAGCTAGGAGGTGGATCCTCTCCGATGGCAAACTCCGGCCTCTGTCTGTTGCTGCTGTCCTTGGGAAGATGGTATCACCATCGTTCACTGGAACGAAGCATCGGGGAATCTCAGCATCTTTCAGTGGACAGAATTACTTTATAATTTAGACAGCCTGAATGATTGAATCCCTCTTGATACTTTACAGTCTTCCCAAATCTGGTCATTACATTTTCTAAAGCGTTACTCTCCTCTCTCTGTAGAGTTATATAATTTTATAGGAGAAAAATATTTTCATATCCATATCTATAATAAACAGATAAAAAAAAAAAAAAGACAGGAAAACTTAACCTTAACTGATTAGAGGTAATGCCACGAGTGATGAAGGTCTTGCTATGGAAACTGCTGCCTAGTTGTCCATGGCTTTTACTGTGCAGCAGATCTAGATGCTGTGGATTCCTTCTGGCCTTCAGTCTACAGCTCCCTGCAGAAGCAGCGCCCGCCCTGCGCTCTCTTGAGCAGATGGTGAGGCAGATGAAGAGCAGAGATGTGCTGCTGCAGCAAGTGGCTTGTTGGTGCCAACGAAATTAAAACGAGCTGGAGGAAAGAAACTGTGCAAGGGAAGTGCGGCAGAACGGACCGAGACTTCCCCCCAAGGAACTTGGTGCTAACAGGAGCCCCAGGATGGAGACTGGAGTAGGAATGATTGGAGAGATTGAGGATTGTTCTGTGGAGAAGGAAGGAGTGATGAACTGGCTTCAACCAAGGGAAGAAGGGAAGGAAGGGAAGAGATGGGCCTCCTTAGCACACTGCTGAGCACGTCAGAACATGGGAGTCGGGGTTTCTACCGCTTCCATATGTTAACAGAGGACAGAACGTGTCAGATGAGAGTCTATCCAAACACCAGAGCACACAGGACCCCTAAGCAGCGCAGAGGTGTGGATTTTAGTAAGTCAGATGGGAACAGAACGCAGCTGAGAAGAGGGATGTGGCTGGGGTCACTGTGATTTTAACAGTGTTCAACAGAGAAAAAGGACAGCAATGGGTGAGGGGAAAAAAAATCAAGAAAATAAAGACACAGGGAGGGCTTTATTAGCTCAGACAGAGGACAGCCCTGGGCAAGTGCTGAAGCACCTGTCTTTGCATGGAGGTAGCAGGACTGTGACTGACTTACACTCCTGGACTCCGGTCGGCCAGAGAGCCCATACCACCTCGCAGCACTTTAGACCCAAGTCCATTAATAAGCACTACATCACTGAATATATTATGCTGTTTATTGGCATGGAGAGAGAAGTGACCTTTTCCTTTCTTCCCGTCTCGCTGGGAGCCTAATGGGCTGCGATAACCCACTTAGAGCAGCGCGGGGGCAGGCGGCGGGTGATGGCGTCACAGTGACGAGAGGGAAGTGGCTCACGCCGTATCCCCAGCGCGGTGCTGCTCTAAAAATAGACGCTGCCTCACGTCGGGAGCCGCTGGCTGTGCCATGCCTCGGCTCTCCTCGGCTGCTCCTCTCCCCGGCGCGTCTGCCAGCGCGGCTCGGCGGCAGCTGGTGCCTCGTGCTGCCTCGCAGGCGCCCGAATCACCGCAGCCGGGCTAGGGGCCTCGCTGGAGGCAGGCTGGCTGGCTGCTTCCGCAAGGGGAGGTCCGTGCAGGAGGTTGTGGGGAGCCCGGCACCCACAGCCAAGCAGAATAAGAGGCCTTTGGCAGATGTCCCCACCACGTGGCGCATGCAGCAGGGAACCGTGGCGTGGTGTTAGCTGATCTGCACGAGGTGGAGAGGCAGGAGCACGGCTGCAGGGCTGAGGAGCCCCTCGGCTCAACGTGTGCCTGGACCCGTGCTGGGCAACAGTGGCAGCTCTGCAGGCAAATCAACGCCCTTGGCAAGTGCAGGGGGTAGCAGTGCACCCCATGCTGCGAGTCACTCGCTGGGCACGTCCAGCACGCGAGGTCGACAGCACCGCCATGGAGGGAAGCAGGAGAGGTGTGTGTGACCTCAGGTGCATCTGGCGCGCTCTGTGTGGGACATGAAGCCTCACATTGAAATGAGTGGAAAAGAGTCGAAAAGAGCAGGGCCCAGCTCAGCCCTGTGGTGCCGTTGGACA
>PTEX01000192.1:1108355-1148258 GCA_003342815.1 Eudromia elegans
AAAAGGCTTTAACTGGTAGCAGGTCAGATATTGTAATGTGATTTCAGGTTGAGGTGGGATTAGAACATGTCAGCTTGCTACAGAGGCAGAGAAAACATCTGCTGCAGCCTCAGGCAGGGAACACCCCTGTGTGCCTCGGCCTCTGCCCGGCCAGGCAGATTGGTGACGGGCGGACAGAGCGGCCAGGCCAGGGCAGGCGTGGGAAGGCTGGGGAGCCTGAGCCTGACGTGGGTGTTGAGCAGGGAGCTGGCCTAACGCTCAGCACCACCCAGCGGGCTGCATGCCCCCGCTGACCATGTTCCTGAACGCCTCCAGGCCCCCGAGTGTCTTCTGAAGAGGGTCTGGTGCTGGTGGCGGTGCATGGAACAAGGCACACCTGTGTGTGCAGGTGCCTTGCTCTTCATGGGACCGAGGCGCCATCCGGCATCCTGAGGACTGTTTCCACAGAGCGGGGAAGATGGTGACGGAAAGGCTGTTTTTCTATGATGTTCATTTATGAAGAGGATGTAACAACCTGATCTCCTGCGTCATGGGAAATCACTGAAAAGGCAGCGAGCCCTGGCAGGCAGTGATGAGGCTCATGTGAGCTCATCCTTGCCTTTGCCACGCTGTGCTTTCTGGATGCCTTGTCCGTGGCCTCTTGCAGGCTTTCTGCCATTGCTCACAGCAACACAGCCTCTCCAGAGGACTGCCACGTACTCTGCTAGTGCCCTGTTTTCAGGTGAGTTTGGATCGCGGCATTTCACAGTGAGATTGATTCTTCTCCCCTAGTCTGATACCATGGGAGAAGCCTGTGGCTTCTCTCAGCTACCTGAGGAAAGGAGCAATGACTTCATGTTGCACTTGAATCAGTGCTTGTGGCCTGGCATTTGATGGCATCACTAACTTTGCTGGAATAGCCCACTGCCAAAGCCATTTCTACAAGATGTTCCTGTATTTAAGAGCTTTTTGTTTATTTATTTATTTCCCTAAGGAAGCATGTCAGATTGTAAATAGCTGAGAACAAAATGGAGCAGGAGAACAAGGAGAAAACGCAACCCTTCGGAAGCTGCAGTTTCGGAGGGAAGACCCTCAGCAGAGCCTATAACCTGACCAGCCTTGCACCATCTCTGAGGTAGCAACCACAGCCGGTCTCACCTGAGCTGCTCCCCGCTCTGCGGCACCCTCTCCGCTGCTCAGCCCCCTCAGTCCCCAGGGAGACACTGAGATGCCAAATCAGGCAACCTGGCCGAGGAACCTGATTTCTGCTGTCAGATGAATGTGAAGGACTGTTTCCGGGCGACGTTTCTGCCCGAGCACTGGGGAAAGCAGCGTGAATGTTGCCAGTGCTGAAGGCCTTGAAGTGTCGGGAGCCACTTGTCAAGCTTGGTCGTTGGCTGCGCAGAAGAAGGGAGTGGGTGGAGGACCGGAACAGGAGGCCGAGGGTTTGCAGGGGGGGCATCCAATGAGCGTCATTGCCAAAGCATATTAGCTGGCATCCACACTTCCCGGGATTGCCAGTCCCGGGGCCAGCTGGCCCTGGGCACAAATGCTGCCAAATTCGGCTGAGGGAGTTTTCTTTGTGAGCGGGAGCTTGATTAGGAGTGACAAATGAGTAAGAGCCTGCGTAAACTCCGGAGCAAGTCTGTGTGTCCAATGAACTACTGCTCCCTCCTGGCTGAGAGGACTGTCTGAGGTGAGCTGGGCTCTGCACAGCTCCCAACGGGCCACGCACCATTGGGGTGCCCGTCACCGGCAGGGACCCTCCCTGGAGCGCTGTCCATCACCGCCTGGATCCAGTGCACACGACGGGATATTTCTGGGAGGATCTGGGGAATTAGTTGAAAGAAACAACAGGTTTGCTTGAATTTAACATCTGCACCTATTGCTGCAGGACGCTGAGCAGCTGATCACCTCACAGGGCTTTGGGCAGAGAGAGGCTTCGAGCTGTGCAGTGCTGCACAGTTTTGAAAGATATTGGTTAGAACACCCAAGAGAAATAGATCAAAAACAGGTATTATGAAATTGCAACGGAGGAGTTATGCAAACAGACGTAATGACAACTTCAGGTTGGCTTTTCAAAGGGAAGCTGCTGCGCAGTTGTTATTTTGTCAAGCACGTAAGACAGAGGGACGACTTTGTTCTGGTCTCTCCTAATTGCTTCCTTGGTGTCTGCAAGGTGCACACAAAAGGAAAGGGCCGAGGCTGGGAGACTCCCAAAGGTTTGGTGGACACCCAATCCATGTTGTTTTCTCTTGCTCAGGAGGCTTGTTTGCAATAGTCACTTCTGAGCAACCGATTCCCCATCCCACACGGTTGCTTACCGGGTGCCCAGCATGGTCCTTGGGCTGCATGAGTCAACCAGGCTGCGCAGACTGAGTCAGTCCTTCACGTCCTCTGCACTTTCTCCTGTCAACATTTACACTGGCACCATTCTGGAGCTCTTATCTGCTTCCTTGCAGATGAATTTGCAGGTGACAGGTCCCAGTTTTTACAGTAGCTGTTGAAATTACAGCACTGTGACTTGTTCTTTACACCTTTAGTGTGCAAAAAGGTCTCAAGCATGAAAGATCACAAAAGAAAAACCCAGTAATGAGAGTCCTTCTCCCTCAGAGCAGCTGAGCTTTCCCATCACATTTTTGGAAGAGAGTAGTCAAGGTAAAAAAAAAATTGACTCAGAGGGATGAGGTGGTATTAGAGGCAGAGATGAAGAACAAGTGTGAATTAAATGAGGTTCAAAGTGTTAAACAGCAGGCGCTTCCCAAGAGTAAATATTTTGGCACAGAAGTTTGTCAGGTTTTAATCTAAATAAAGCCATGAGGCTGGAACAGACACATCACGGGGCCAGTGCGCAGCCACGCGCTTGACCCGGCTTGTGGCAGCAAGCGAGGCCTGCCCCACGCGGGGCTTCACCATCCTCACAAGGCTTGGGTGCAGCTCAGCTAAAGGCAGCGCTGCAGCCGCCTGCCAGGTGCCACCCACGGGCGCCCTCGCAGCAACGCGCTGGGGACACCAGCACCCCGTTTGCCAGGGGTGCGCCAGCTCCCTGCCCTGCAGGGCCCCACGCAGCGGACACCCAGACCCCTCAACCCTGCTGCTGTTGGCCTTGAGCACCAGCTCCACTTACTGTGTGCCATCCAACTTGTGACATTTAACTTAACCAGAAGAGGTGAATCCGGTTGCAAACAATCCTCCCTTCACCTCTGTTTATTTAGTGCACTGCAATAAAAATGAGATCTCTCTTTTTGGTTAATTTTTCTCTCCGGCACTAGAGGGCAGAAGAAAGAAACTTGGAGCCTTGCAACTTGAAGCCTTTTTTTTTTTTTTTTTTTAGCAGCTATCTGAAGGTGCAGAAATCAATCTGGTTTGAAAGGTTTCTGCTTTTGCCCATTATGAACAAACACGGAGGTTTTCATGCCCCAGCCTCTCTAGCACTATTAAAGTTTAATAGTTGCACGCTGCATTTCAGATGTAATGCAATACAGAGCAACCATACGTGCTGATCGCTGGGCGCATAAGCAGCACCTCCGCTCGCCCCGAATGCAAAGAGGGCAGTCGTGGTTTCTGTCTGGCAGGTTTGGGAATGACTCTGTGCGATGAAGGATGTTTTCTCTCTCAGGGAGACTGCAAGGCCCAGCTACCCTGTACTTCAAAAGTCTTATTCCCAAAGCCCAGCTGAACTGCATGAAGGCTGGAGGTCCCCACTGTGATACGATTCAAAGTTCCACCACACAGACAAGGCAAGGGGCAGTTAGAGACCCCTGCTTTGCCCAGAGTCAGGGGCAAAGCCATACCAGGAACCAAGGAAAAACAGCCTTAACACATGGTCCACACAGGAAAATATTGTCTAAGACCCACCAATGTTGAGGATTAAACCCTGATGAGATCTCCCTGGTGCCACAAAGAACACGTGAGCTTGGGAGCCTAAGCAGCGGGCACCTCCAGCCAAGAGACACAGTCCGAGGGAGAAATTAAAATTGCTTACATTTAAAAGAAATTGTGCTGAAAAGGGTTTTCATGCTCTGCCATACCGTTTCAAGCTTACAAACAATATTCTGTTTTTTATTGGGGAAAAAGAAGTTCTTTCATATATTGAGAGCAAAAAGAGCACCAGAAGAGATGGCAGTCAACGGGTCAAGACACTCACTCTTTATGAAAGAGTTGAGCTGAAGTTTATTGTCTGCTCAGACGTTTTATACCAGTTCTTCAAGAAAAATGCTGTATTTTTTTTTAAAAAAAAATTGGTTTCAATTGATCAGCATTTCCTGAGTGCAGGAAGGACTGTCAGCATATCTGACCAGTGTCAAGAACGATATCAAGGGAGAGGTGAGTGTTGGATCTGAAGTCTCTGTGTTTGGAGGGTTACTGTTTCCATAGGGAGGACTCACTCTTAAATTAGACTTTATTTAATTCAAAGATTATTGTCTCTCTGAAATAAAAGCCCATAAAGTGAATATCAAGAGATAGTTGCTCATGTACTTCTTAGGTGAATAAGTAATCCATTGGCTCAAATTGATTTATATGGATTGTTCAGCAAATAACAAATTCTTTGACAGAAATTAAAATTATTTCTCAAATGAAAGGCATATAAGAAAAAAAAGTCATAAACGGTGAGCAAAGAGTAATCCACAACCCAAAGTAGACTTCGTGCAAGTGATATCACGGCATTTGCTCTGTGTATGGCTAAGGTATCAGGCCTATGGATCCTCCAGAGAAGAAACTTCCACTTTACTTTGGAGGAGCAGATAGTATTTGTATAGAGTAGCTTATTGTAGACAGCCGCTTATAACCACTGCAGGCACAGCAGGGAAACAGCTAAGAGAGAGACACCATCCCTTGGTGTGCTCTGCGGGGCAAACGCATGGGCCTCCCAAAGATCCCAAATGGCAGAGGGTCACCAGGGCCCCGCGCTGCTTCTCAGAGCAAACCCATGCTTAGTTAGTCACACGCTGCTCCACGATAACTGCAGATATTTTGGTTAAGGAAAGCTCTGCACACTTCTATTGCATTCTGTGGCTTCAGCTGGAAGGTCCCTAGGACAGGGACTTCATTCTCTTTACACCCCCAGCCTTAGCTCAGGGGGCTCCTGGGAAGGTGAAAGTGTGGAGGAGAAAGGAATAGACTGATGTGGTCTGCATTTCCTATGGAATTAAGCATTATCCAAGTAATTCTTTGGTGCAGTACAAGTGTTTCTTTGGAGCTATGGCAAAGGATGAACCAGACAGGACTTTGTCTAACAAGTGTAGGGCTCAGTCTGACTCAAGTGCAACATCTCTAGCATGTAATAGCAATCATCCCGGTTTGCTCTACAGCTACAAAAAAGCACCCTGCATAACGAGTGTACCTTTGCTGGGGAAAAGGAGCAAAGGAAGAACAAAGAGCATTTCTGTGAGGTGACCTGCCCAGTGCACATGGGGCGTGAAGCTATTGGAGAGTCCAGTATAGGACAACGAAGATGATTAGGGGTCTGAAACATCTCTCATGTGAGGAGAGGCTGAGAGAGCTGGGCCTGTTTAGTCTAGAGAAGGGAAGGCTGGGAGGGGATCTTGTCAGCGTGTACAAGTACCTGAAGGGAGAGTGTTGAGATGATGGGCCACGCTCCTCTCAGTGATGGCCAGTGACAGGAAAAGGGCACAAACTGAAACACAGGAAGTCCTGCCTGAATAGGAAAAATCATCATGACCATGCAGGTGACAGAGCGAGCCCTGGAACAGGCAGCCCAGAGAGGTTGTGGAGTCTCCTTCTCTGGAGATCTTCCAAACCTGCCTGGATGTGATCCTGGGCAATGTGCTCTAGGTGACCTTGCTTGAGCAGGGGTTGGACTAGACTATTTCCAAAGGTCCCTTCCTTCCAACTTCGACCATCTTCTGATTCTGTGAATTAAACCCTTGTTATTCCAGCAAGTAGCTAAGTGAGAGGAACATGTCCTGTGTGACCTGCAGTGGCAGCCGAGGCCCAGAGCAGTGTCTAACCTGGCTGCAGCTGATCCCCAGGAGCAGAAGAATCCCCCCAGATGGTCCCACCACCTCTCCCAGCCCCTGCTGCCGACTTTCACCTCCCCAGCTTGGAATGTGCTGCTGCTCCATGCTGGCGTTCCAGCCCCCAATCCACTTATTAAAGTCTCCACTGAAAATATTCCCATCCAAGAAGGGACTAACTTAAACGGTCTGCCTTGAGTTGAGCTATGCGACGGTACCCTGAACCACAGCGGCCCGAGGAGCCTCCTGAGAGGCACCCGACCCGAGCGCCGCTCCTGCTGCTCCCCACGCTCCTGTTCCCCAGGGACGAGTGCTGCCCCTGGGCAGGGCTGGGCCCGTGTGGGCCAAGCTGCCCAGTGTGACCCGTGCAGCCGGGCGGCACCAAGGGGCCCCTTCTGTGCGAAATCGCAAGGGGAGGAAGATCCGTATCTCAGAGCAACCACCACGATTTCTTTCTTCCAAAGGCTAAAGATAGACTCCATATGGGCTGCGTGCCGCGCGATCTGACCGCACACCCCATGGTGCTTTTCTCCGTGCCTTTCTTTCAGGCAGCAGGAGCCCTGCAGTGACTCGTGCTCCAGGAATGTCCTCAGTTCACCAGCTCCCCGGGACCTGCTGCCACAAGCAGCTCTCATGGGCCCACACGCCCCAGAGGCCCATGCGGAGCGCGAGAAGGGATGCAGGCAGGGGTGATTATTCTTCTGGTGTGCCCAAGACGGATGTGATGGCAAGTGTCTACCCTGGGGACAGCCAGTGGCCAGGACGCCTCCCATGCAAGCACGGTCCCCATGCCCACGTCCTGCTGCAGACAGCAAGCGGTTCCAGCCTCATGCATGAGCGCGGCCGCTTCCACAGCGTGCTTGGCATCGCCAGCCTCCTGCTGAAATCCTTCCTGCGGCCACAGGAGCTGAAGATTTCCAGGGAATGGCAGACAGCAGGCCAGGCGCGAGGCAGCTTTGCTTCTCTTTAGCCTCCCAATGGGCTTCACGCTGACCTTTCTTCTCCTCAGCTCTGCAGCCAGCCAGCACACCTACAGAAACTGAGATTCTGCGACAACCCAGCGCTCCAAATGCTTCAGCATGCTCCAGGCTGGAAAGTGGAGCAGACACCGTAGCCAGAGGACAATGATGAATTGTTGCTGCAACAGGAGAAAAACGGGGGCTGGCTGGATCGCTTGTGTGGGGGGTGCCCGCCTTCCTGCACCCCTTTCGCCTGCAGGGACCGCTCGGTGCCTGCTCAGCCCGCTGCGCTGTGCGTGCAGGACAGACACGGAGGGTCAGGATCCAAGCGCGGCAGCTTCCTCCTTTGCACATGCATGAAGTGACGGGTCATCTTTATGGAAACAAACGCTCACGGCTTGGGTGTACCTGGAGACTAAGAGGTTTTCTCCTGCGGCATTTCTGTAACTCACCTAAAGGCGTATTTTTCTGTCAACAGCCACCTGCACACAGCCCTTTTCCACTGCTGGTTTTCCTTCCCTTTACCTATTGAGCTGTGAATTCCCTTATGCATTAGCAGAGCTGCTGCTCATTAAAACTAATCAGCTGGAGAAACGCTAAAAGAAACAACGGCCTGGAAATAAAGAGGACGTTGGTCACACTTCAGCAGAGATCTCTGCAGCTGACTGCTGTAGTTCAGCGAGTTTTCATTCCACTCCACATCAACATGCAAACCAATTCCACCAGGAAGAGAGCAGTTCAATAAGGACAAGGAACTTTAAATTACTAAGGATTGATTTCCAAATGATACAAAAGAAACCCATCATATAAAATATTCTACACGGAACAAAATTTGCAACACAGTAATGGATGTAAGTGCAAGTCAATCTCATCCTCTTGCCACCACAGCCATAATTGGCAAGATGAAAACGCTCTCCCTGTCCATGCTCTGAATGTATGAATGTACGGTGCAGGAAGCTAAGAAGGATATTCTAGCTTTCAGTAAATTGATATACGTTCCACAGAGGAACCAAGCTCAGAAAATGCTCTACATTAAGTTAATATCTGACTATACAAATAACTGAGGGCCAAAATTAGCCTCCAGTTACATTAGTGTAAATGCAGCCTTGGATTGAAGGGACTTCCTAGGCTCTAAGTGGAGGGAGGATTTGGCCTTTAGAAGACCGTAATGGGAAGAAGAGAGAGTGAATCCCATTATCTGGCTTTGCAGGGGAACTGATAGTGGGTTCTTAGTGAGCATGTAGCTCCAGATGGCTCCGTGGTGATAGCCCTGACACGCAGCAAAGAGAAAGCTCAAGTATCAGTCTGACTGCAGCGGCACACAGACACGACTGGGAAAAACATATCGACCAAAGGCAGGCAGGTAACGCCGGGTTCGCTAGGGCCGTTTCTCCTAACAACTGCAGTTAAAGGCAGCGTCGTGGCAGGCACATTTTTAACATGTCAAACATGCCTGCTGTTTTTCTGGCACGGATGTAGAGCGGGGCTCCGTATTTTCACATGCTTATCTTGGTGGTGCTGCCTGTTGCCCTCTCACACCAGACGCCCAGGCAAGTACACTCTCACTCCAAAGGCTATTTTGTTCTTTTGTTTAATTAATAGCTTTAATTTTTAATAAAGAAAGATGTGGAGTCTCTTGTCTCCTTTTGACCCACATAGGCAGGCTTTTCAAATGTTGCATTCCTGCCCAGTATTTGATTTAGTTATAAAAACTGAAAAAGAGATTTTGCTGAAATTTTATCTGGACACAGCAAACATTTCTGTGGAGTTTTTTTTTCTTTTTCTTTTTTTTTTTTTGCCAACTGTCTCAAATAGCTCTAGAAACTGATTTCTTCCGCCTCGCTTTTCTCGGTTGCTTACTGCATGTTCCTGAAATCTTTTTTTTTTTTTTCATTCTTTGCTACATATTTTTCATCATTTTCTCACCCCAAATCCAAATGAATAACAATCAGAGCTGTGCAAATAGCAGGTTTTCCAGTTTAGTGGCTGCGCCGGAAAACTGAAGGACGGAGAAGTAAATGCATTTCGAGGTGATCTGAAACAAAATATTTCATAGCAGGGGGCTAATACTCACCCTTATCAGAAAATCAGCCCAGTGTCAAAAGGAAGCCAGTGTTTGCCAGGTCACTAAATGCCCTTCTCCTGACTCTCCTGCTCCCTGAGACACGTTTCTGAAGCTTGCGGCCCCAATGAGCCCAAGGAGCAAAGGGTGAGTGCAGGGCTGCTGACTGGGGGACGGTAAGAGCACAGGAGCACACGCTTTCTTGGGAGCAGATTGCCCGTTCCTGTGCATTAGGAGTGAGGCCAGACTGGAAGATTAAGCTGCGAGTGTCCTCACATGTTCTGTGAGTCCATCCAGATTTCCATGTTCCGGATTTGTCCTCCTTCAACTGATGGACCTGGAGTTTGGGCATCAACGGGAAGCCTGTGAACAAGCTCCTTTCTCAGGTCCACTCAGTCTTGGTGTTACCAAGAGCAGGTTGCTCTTTGTCTTGTGAGCTGCCAAGGAGAAGCACATGGAGCTCACAACTGAGCACCTGATGTAATGTTAAGCAAACTCTGTGAATATGCCCAGCTCCTGAACTCCGCCTGTCCTCTCCTTCCTGCTTCCCATCTCCTTCCATGTGTTCAACTCCATGGCTGTTCATCACCCTGAGATCTCCCTTTACTCTTACAGGTCCTTCAGTGGTGGTCCTGCTTTTTCCCATAGGAGACTTGATTTGCTCTCTCAAATAGCCACCTGGGGTTTCTTATAGAAGAGTAATACAAGAATGAACGTGCAGGAACAGATTTCCCAAAGAATTACTATTCCTAACCAGGTATCAGGTTTTTTGCATGTGTGCTGTGGGGCTTCACGGCTTCCTGGTGCCTTCTGCAGCACATCACAGTGAGGTGAAGTGGCTGGTGGCTTGAGAAGACAGTACCTGAGCCTCATACCTCACAGAAGTCATGGCCAGATCCTGTTTCCTCATTCTTAAGGGCACATTTGGCCTTGTCTCCCCCGCCCCGATGCTTACTGGGGTTCCCAAGTCTATTGCAGCTCTCTTCCTTCTGTCAGCAACACTTCCTTCTTTTCCAAACCTGTGTCCTTCTGTTTAACTCAGCACATCTTCCCTGCTTCTCTTTATATTTCTTTTTTTTTTTTTTTTCTTCTTTTCCACCACCTTTTTTCCTTTCTCTGTTTGTATTTTCAGTAACCTCAATCTTGGGGCGGGGGAAGAAATAAAAATAACAACAAAATCCCTTGCTCTTTTCATTTTTTAGATCAAAGATGACTGAGCAACAGAGGGGGAGAATTCAGGGCAGCCTTTGATGCACAGTATTGATGTTGGCTTAGCATGAAAATCCCCTTGTGCTATATTGGAGCCAATTACCAGAGGTCCATATAATTAACCTACTATACACTAGCCCCATGCGAAGAACTGAAATCTAAGGCCTAGGGAGGTTAATTCAAATGTTAGATGTTGCTGTGATAGGAGATTATTTACCCTGTTCCATTGTATTTGTTGGGAATCGTTGTGCTGAGTGTTTTGCTCCTCCATCAAAGCTGTGCTCTCACGGCAGCTTCTCACTGTGCTATCTGATTGCCTGCGCTGGGGCGTCGTGAGCTACAAAATGGGCTGCTCCTCCGCTCGCGATGCTCGTGCTCTTCCACCTCCCTTCTGCCTGTGAAGAAAAAGCTTCCTCAGCTCCTAAAATGGAGCCCGTGCTTCTGCAGCACTCTCAAAGGACGTGGAACAACACCAGGCCGCCCGGTGATCCTCATCCTCTTGGACTTTCTATTTTTCTTCTTTGCACAGATTTTATACTGAGCAAGTTTTGGCAGAGACTAGACAGACATCACACCCCCGTGGCTGGGTCTCGTGCACAGAGGGACACGGCTTTGTCCTCATGGACACTGGGTTTTCTAATTTTGGCCACACTTTAGAAAGCTCAATATTCTCTGTGGCTGTAGATATAATTCTTCTGTAAGTGAAAACAGCTTTGATTTCTGACCTGTCCTATAACAAATTTGTTTAGGAGTTGACACTCTCTGACTTGTGTGATCTATATGAAAGGAAGAACTTCTGGTTCAGATGTGGACTCCTGATTGCGCTCCAAAGCAAAAAACGAAGCATAAAAAGCACGGAAACAGGGACAGGCAGAATATAGGGATGTTGCTTAAGCCTTTGCAAAAAGAGTTACAGAGTTAGGAAACCCAAAGCTTGGCTGGGGTTGAACGTGCTGTGCTGTATATTAGTGAGGGTGCAGCCAGCAGGCCAAGGGAGGCGATTCCCTCTCTCTGATGGGGACCTGTGAGACTACTCCAGCCTCCAGCTTGGACTCCCAGGACAGGACATCAACATACTGGAGTGAGGATCTACTGAGGTGGTTGGGTTTGGCTGCATGAAATCCAGTGATCCCTTCTAGCTGGGAAAGCTGTGGAGCCCTGTGGGGGCCTTGTACCCTCCAAGAAAAGGGAGAGTCTTGGGGAGCACATGGGATTTTCCAAATAAATGGCAATGTAGACATTATGAGATGAAAGATAACTGGACTTCTGGATTCTACAGGACACCATATCTGAAAACCACAATGTAATTTATTCAGTTGCCTAGGCCCATTTGGGACTATTGCTCCAGATGTGATGTGAGAGTCCTCCTCTGGCACCTGCCTCCTCAGAGTTGGCCAAGCTTGGCCACGTGCACAGCGAGGGGACAGCTCTACCTTTCGCCTCCCTCTTTGCACCCGCTCTTGGTGCTGTCTTCTTCCCAGCTGGTTTATCCCTGGCTCAAGAGGCAGGATGCTGGATGTCCTTTTGAGGGCCCTCCTAGTCCTCTCTGGGGACAGAGATGGTCAGCTCCACTCCACGGTCTGGTGCTGGTTCAGAGGCAAAGGATAGCCCAAATATAGGCCAGGAAAATACCTGCCTTTGCAAGGGATTTCCTTGCAGAAGCAGAGACAAGGTCTGGACTGCATCAGGAGCCAGGTCCCATACACATTCCCTCTCCTGGGACTGGAGTTTTCCTTTTATTGCTTGCAGTCTGGCATAGAGCCTGTTGGCACACAGCCCTCCTGCTTTCCGTGGGCTCGACAGCCATGGGCAAGCCTTTTATTCCCACTTGACAAGTCTACAGGAAGAACTGACTGGACAACCGGCATGGTTTTCTTCAAAGAGCTGCTCCAGACTTGAATACTGTTTCTGAAATCACATTCTTTCTGCTAGAGAAGGACCCATTCCCCTTGCGCCCCAAGGACATGACCCCAGGCACCAGTTCTGGGCACAGATTTTGTGGCTGGAGGCTCCTTGTCGCGTATCTCCCTCATAGGCTAATAAGGTATGATGAGAGTTTTGTTGGCATTTCCACTTTTTCCCTTGTTTTTCCTAGTACAGTCAGTTGTTTAATGACTGATGTGATTCCATTTTGGGCTAAAGAAAGACAATTTTTTTTATGGATAATCTTTGAGGCCCTGCCCTAGTGCAGCACGCTTCCCCTCAGACAAGAACACATTTAAATCTAAGGAGAGGGGCAGATGCTCTTGCAGATGCTATTGAGTCTATATGGGAGAAAGTGTTGAGAGAAGCCTCGTGGAAAGCCACAAGGTGTATTTTTTGAAGCTGAAAGAGGTTGTTATTTCTCTGCCCCAGTTGAATCTGAGCATGTTTACTCCTCTCAGAAGCCCTGTTTGGTGGGGTCTCAAAGCCCACTGAGGTCTCGAGGAGTCAAGCACATGCTTTGCTGCTCTCGAGGCCAGAGTCTCCTGTTATTTTTCCCAGCACCATACACCCCACATACCGGCCTGTGTCTGCACCAGAGCCACACAAACAAGCCAGTGCTGCCAGACTAAAATAAACTGCAGCTTTAGGCAGGCACTGCCTCCATCCCCCATCCTTTGCCTTTCATGGGAGAACCGGCTTCTTTGTAGCCTAAGGACTTGGGTTTCTTGGAAATGGTCTGCCCAGGCTTTTGTACCAAGGGATGTTCCCAAGACATCCTGCCCATGTTCCTGTCACCAGGGCAGACTTGCTTTATACAAACCCTCCCCATACACTAAGCTCTGTTGCTGATCACCTGCCTACATGGTCAGTGTTCAGACAAAAGGACTGAACTTGCCTTCAGTGCTCCCATTCCCCCATTAATATTAGTGTATTATGCCTCAGCTCTAGAATTAGCTCTGTTGTGTTCAGTGCTTATTAGGCTTCATTTTGAAAAGCCACTGAAAAACCAACATAAAATCTCTACCTAGACTGCATAGGTTTAGGATTGAGCTAGCTTTTTCTGCCATTGTATCGATCCCTTACTAGCACCTACCTTGCATCCCAGGCATCACTCTGATAGAGATTTATGTAATTATCATTATAAAGTTGTATAGAAGTCCACATTATTCGTATATTTGAGAATAAGGCCTTTATATTTGAATTTCCTCAGCAGCTGGAAGGTTGTGTATATATGACTGTATAACCCCTTCATTGCAGTGCAGAGTGTCTGTTATTATGATATATGCTTTGAGAACGCCGGGCACAGCTTTGCTACACAAATAAACAAGCAGATGAATGAATGGAAATACTGTTCAATCAGGAGCTCCTCATTGATAAAATACCTGTCACATACCTCTGCCTACAGCACACAGACACACTTGTATAGCCATGTGGCAAGTGGCCCACTAATCATATTCAAAGTAAGTCCTAAAAAGGAAAATTTCTACAGTCTTCAAATCTAGAGGAGCAGATGGATGATGGTAAACTCTAAGTGCTTTACTGGCTGCCTGCCTGCCAGCCTCTGAACCAGGGCTAATAATAATATCACTTAAAAGAGCTGCTGAAAGGTTAGATTAGCTTCGCTGCTGCAATTCACAAATAATCCAATATCAGAGTTTACTACGTCCTTGCTCTGGCCACGGTCAATACTGAGGTGCAGCACGTTGACCTGCTGACAGCCTTTCGCAGGAAAAGCTGCCTTGGTCCTAGTGAAGTCACTGGCAAAATCCAGGCAAGGTTCCACCAAGCACGTCTTTTGTTTTTTCTCAATAGCTCAAAGCCTCTTCGTGCAGGAGAGCAGGAGAGGCGCTCGCTCCCCATCACGTTGTGGCTGTTTCTCCTGCTGTCACAGCCCTCCTCGGGTTGGGCTGTATGCAGACACACGGAGCATGGAGCCACCCTGGCGTGCACAGGGCCGGTGCACCCGGCATGGACATGCGGCCACGACGGCGAGCAGAGCCCGGTCACTGCGCCGGCCTAAACCCACTCGTGGCTCTGCACACCTGGGTTCTTAACTAGTGTTCCTCTGCCTGAAATACACAGCAGGCACCTCCAGGCCTCGCCGAAGGGCCTGCTCTGAAGGGGATGAGTGCGCTGTCAGCAATAAATGCAATGAACTCCCCTTCTTCATTACCCTAAGCTGGGACAGGACTCAAATGCCTCTAGAAGAGAGTATTTCCTAAGCAATACTCAAATGAAACATCTGGCAGCCAGCTCTGGGTGTATGTTTAGGAGATATGGCATGAGGCAGAGCCTTGACTCCCTGAAACGTGCTCGGACACCATCCAGGCTGCCTGGGACTGCTCCTGGTCCCTGTCAGGTGATGGGAGGCAGGCAGTAAAGTGGAGCAGCCACTTGTGATGCGAAAGCTGCTGTGTTTACTCTTACTCTGTCTTGCCCAACTCAGAGGCATTGAGTCTCTTTAGAAGACACTGATGGCTTCGTGCTCTGACCTACACCATGGAAGTCTTCATTAGACAACCATATTGCCTGCATCACCATCAGATGGTGTGTGGGCATGTGATGGCCTCCATTGGAGAGTGCCTGTCTTGATACGCAGGAAAAAGTGGATGCAGAAGGTGGTCAGAGCTTGTACTGAAAGACCTAAGGTGAAATGAGGTTCCCCAAACCACTCATTCTGCCTCAGGAACCCCAGAGAAGGAGGCAAGAAGGGACTGGGCCAGGCGAACACTCGCATGACTCCGATGGCTTTCCATTTCATTGCCTCCCCCATGCATTAATCATTCTCATGGCAAGGCCTCAGATAGGAGACTGGGCTTCTTAACTTGCTCCTCACCTTGGTGCCCAGCCCAGCTGGCCTCCACCGAGCTCCTTGTTGCTTCTCTCAGGTGTGTGCTCAGTGTTCCCAGGGGATTTGGGATGGATCCATGTTGTTTTGCAGCCACGTCTAAATCCGCAGCGTTGTCCTGAGCGCGGAGTAGGCAGAAGCCCCCGCTCTCCTTTGCAGACATGGGCCGCAGCAGCCCCGGGCGGCTCCCGCTTCCCCATGCGCTCCAGGCACCCTCAAGCCACTGCTATCCACCGCTTGCTGGCACCAGCACGCTCTGCTCCAGCTTCCTTGGCACCCATCCCCTCCTGGGCATCGCAAGCTGCTTCCCTGCATCTTGTCAGAGCAGGGAACCAGAGCCACCAGCATAAAGGCCTGCGGGAAGCACTAGGGAGCAGGGACTGTTTAAGAGCATTCCCACTTGCACCGGTGAGTTGTCATTAACGAGGACTTCTGGGGTTATCAGTATCATCTCCGGTTTGCCAAACCTGTCTCTCAGCACCCAGAAGTCTCATGGATGGCACACAGGTAATTGTCAAGGCAGGGCTGATAAACTGGGGAGCTCAGGTGATTTGAGTTTAACCAACTGGGTGAAACATGGAAGGGCAAATTTTAACATGATTACATCACCATAGAAGTGAGAAGAGTCTTCACGATTTCAGAAGAATGAAATTATCTTGAAATGCCCTACTTCCAAATATCTTCACAAAACATCGGAGCAAAAGAAAGAGGTGTCATGCCTCAAAAAAATCACACCTTGGACCTGTTGGAATGAGCTAATGTAGTATGCAAGATGGTAGCTGCTCTCTGTGTCTCAAACCTGAGACCTGAACGATACTGAATGGTGCATTCTGCTCCATCTGCGTATTCCTTGTGTCCCTTTCTCTGATTCGCTCTTCAGACATTGCTACTGCTTTTGTGTCAGTTGTGGATTAACAAGACCCGTCTTGGCTGCTCCTTCCAAAAGATCCCGGCTCAGGCCCGGACGCTGGTGGGGAGAGGCCTGCGTTTGGGACAGCTTCTCATTCCTTCCCTCTCGCTTCATGTGCCCTCTGTCTTGGTGTGTCTTTGCCAAAGATTTGCTTCCACGAGCTACTCTACCAACAGCAGCCCAGCATTTTCAGGACCAGGCCCTTGATAAACAAAATTTTACCCCACCATTAATTAACGAGCCTGTTTTCCTCATTCAGTTTTTCTTGAAATGCAGAGTAGCAAACATGGTTGCTCTCCACTTCCCAGATCTCTGGTCACTACATGATTCCTGTAATCTCGCGGGCAGCGACGCTCTCCTCCCCAGACAGTACTACCAGCAGGTCTCCAAATCCCTTTGGATTTTCTCGCTTCTTGCTCCCAACGGGCAATCTCTGCCTGTTGCCAGGCGATCAGACTGCACGGGCAGGCCGGGCTGCACGGGGGCTTTCTTGTGCAATTGCTTAATACCAAATGGAAACAAAACAAATCACAAAAACAAACAAAACCCCGTAAGCCTACGCTGACCAGCATTTGGCAACGTCGCGAGCGTTTTCCTGCCCTCTGCAGCAAGAGCTGTCGTGTGGCCTGCAGCACCGCACGGCTCCTGGGGCCCAGCACACCTAGTGCACCCAGGGGAATTGCTGCCAGGGTGTCAACACGTGTCCACCGCAGTGCGGCAGGGCCAGGAGCCAGCCTAGGACAGCACATCCTGCTCCATCGCGGTGCCTCTGGTAGCTCCGGGTGCATCCAATCCCAGAGAAAGGACCAGAAATATCGCTTTCCTCCTCCTGTTTCCTCATGGACATCCCCTCACCCATCAGCAAGACCCCACACGGCAGCTCTCTGCAAGGGCCAGCGAGTGGCTGGTGCGACAGGAGGAGGTAGATGCCAGTGAGGGTGGAGGCAGCGCCGGGTATTCAGCATGCTCTCTTTAGTAATACTGTATAATGAATACAAAAAAAAAAGGAATATTACTGTTAGACATAAAATAATTGAGTTTTTACCTCTCTATTTAAAAGTATATAGAAAGTGACATTTACCAATACATTAAAAGAATCCCTATTTAGGCTTCAAAGCCAAGCGTTTGGGATGGAGGAAAAGAATGATTCGCTGCGCAGCTTTAATTCTGTCCCCTGTCTGCATTATGCTACAGAATTTAATTGCTGGATCACTTACTCATGCCTCAGGGATGTCCGAAACGGAGGTTTAGGAGGTAAAAACAAGACAATTTTAATACAGAATTAATTTCCTAACTTTCCTGTGCACGTTCTGAGCAATACATTTTGAACAAAAATTATAAGTCAAAGAAAGAAAACGTTGAAGGAAAGGAAATACAATTATTTCTGGATGGGAATCTGAGGCACAGAGCAATTAAACACTGTTCTCAGCACCACAAAGAAAGTGGCACTGGGGCTGGAACTGTAGCTAGTTTTCAAGTACAGAGGTTTTGACCACAGGAAGGTGACCCATGGTGGAATTCTCCTGTTATTTAAATTTGGGTGATTTGTATAAATAGCTCTCTATTTCTTCTAGACTATTTTTTGCATAGTGTCAGGCGGTGGTTTTTACTTTCTTCTGTACTCTAAAAGAAGAAAAGTCCACATTCTCATTAATCTGTAGAGACAACTAGAGTGAAATACGAACCTCCTCCTTATATTTTCTATTCTCAGATTTCATGCCAATCCATGATTTTTTTTGCATTCATTTTCCTTACTGACAACTAGGCAAGAAAATGATGTCACCGGGATAGGCTTTTCCTCCAAGGCAAGCTTCCCTCCTTCCCATGGTCCTCATGGCTCCCAGAGCCCTCCTGACTTGGGAGCTCCTGCGTGTACGTTGGCTGAGTGACACTCAGCACCGCTCTCCAGGAAAAGCCTTTTAGCATTCCACCTCCACACGTGTCGATACCTGTGGGGAAGTGATTTCTGGGAGACGTAAGGTGCTCTACGGGAAAAGCGAGGTGCTGCTGTCCACAGTTGGGATCCCCTTGATCCTTTGGCCTCGAGTCAATGCACAAGAGCGAGGAGACAGCCTGTCTGGAAAGGGTGATTGGGTCTGAAGTCCTGCTCAGAAAATGCAGGGTTTTGTGGTGTGCAGGTGTCCAGCCTGGCTGGCCCCTGGGAAGCTGCTGCAGGAGCTGGGCCACACAGCAGGAGCACTGGGAGCACTGGGAGCACCGGGAACGCTCTGGTTCGCTGCACGCGCCTCAGCCGTGACGCTCCTGCACCCTGCCAGGTGCCGAGGATGGCACACGAGGGCCCCCGAGCACCCCAACCCACCACCCATGAGCCTAGCGAGCCCCAGGGTGCAGCAGCCCGGCTTTCCTTAGGAAACGTCTGCGAGCTCGGCATCCGGGGTGCACTTATGCAGCTCCTGTTTGTTCAATGGGTCTATTTTGCGGTGAGCTTTGTGATTTGTATGTACAGCAAGGAACAGATGGAAGGTGGGGAAGCTCGTGGTGTTTGGACGAAGATCCTGCACAGTGCTTGGGAGGGCTGGCGCTTGCAGGCTCTCCAGAAGGGTTAAGATGTATGCCTAAGCCAGCGGGGATAAATCAAAAATAATCTTTTCTCTTGAGCCTCTCTTTATCTACATATATGGCCTTCAGCACTGTCTCCCACAAGATTACGAATGTATCCCTGCAGCTCCTTGCAAAAGAGCCAGGATTTGACTGAATCTTTGCAGAATATTTTAGGTACAAGATCATGCTACCCTCAGCCTGAACTCCGAATGAAACCTTTCCGGCCACTTGGAACACGTCACTTGTCCAGGGTTTTTGTTTTCCACGTGCCTTGGTTCTCCAGTCAGGATACCTGGCACACCACAAAGCTGCTAGTTACCGAGCTGGATTTATGAACCACCCAGAAATGGAAGTGAAATGTTGCTCGATGCCCTGAGATCCTTGTGCAGCTTCCAACCCACATGGCCACTACGGAAACTGTGAGCTGTTCCGTGGCCCCCTTTGCAGATGAAAATGAGCATCTTTCCACTGATTCACTCGCAGCCCATTGCTCTTAGGCTTCTCTGCCTGCCTTGGGGATGGAGCTACACGCACAGCTCAGTCCTGCACAGAGCTGGAAGCCTGGCTCAGGATTGCTTGGTAAATGAGAAGCATGCAAAGCTGGGCAGTGGCTTCGTGCAGCGAGGATCTCTGCTGCAGTGAATGCACCGGCGTGCCTAGAGTCCAGCCAGCAAGAGCAGGGTCAGCCTTTCATTTACTGAGCAGTGACTGCTGCGTCCCCGTGTCGGCACGGCGCTGACCACGGCGTTTTGTGCCTGACAGGCGATGGCCTGCAGGACTGGAACGACTGCAGACTGTGAGGGTTAAAGTTAACAATGCCAACAACACCCCGGGCTTCATACTGCAGCTCATCCCAACAGCAGCCAGAGGCTCCTGTACGTAGTAGGGTGCTCCCACCCGGAGTGTGGAGCTGGACTCATCCGCTTGGACCCGGCTCTGCACCAGGATGCCAATCTGGACCTGGTGGGTGTGCCAGGGCACTCAGAGTCCATGAAGAAGCAGCTCGGGTTGTGTGTCCGAACTCCCCGTGTCAGAGCGGCAGCAGCGCCGCTGTTGAGCTCCCTGGTGTCCTTGCGCTATTGCCTTTCCAGGACCAAATGGACAGCTCGGTCAGACAGTGCTGGGTATGTATGGAAACTAAGTGACAAATTCCAGCCAGTCCACAACATAATTAATGCATAATTAATTATCTTGGATGGAAGCCTAGCTTGAGGATTGCAGCGTGTTGAGACAACACGCACTGTAAAAATAGAAACAAGATAAAACTGATACTAAAGGAGCTAGTTTTTAATGGAGGAGATGCTAAAGTGTAACAAATGCCCAGACAGACTAAACTAAGCTCCAACCTGCAAAGAACCCGTATCTGTCCAAAAGGGTGTTGAGGGTGTTTTTCTGGGCTGTTTCTCAGCAGCTCTCCCCTGCCAGCAGTGTGATGAACTTGTCCTGCAGTCCTTCCAGAGTAACCTATGGCACAGGCAAAATTAGGTCCTGCCCAGTGTTCCCAGCCCAATGGTGACTCTTCTTGCAGAACAGGCTCCACAGCGACCTGTGGTAGGGCAGGAATACGGACATGGGCTGGAAATCCCAGCTCAGGCTCAGCCTGTGCAGGCAGCTGATGCTTCTGCAGCTCTGAGGTGACCCCCGGGGGATCCCCGTGCTCATGCAGGGCCAGCCCCAACGCCAGGGCTGACTCCCTCCCCACGAGCAGGAAAGGTCTCTTACTCATATAACTCCCAAGGCAGGGACCTAAATGGTCCTCAGCAAAACGGGCAACAGCACCCGACTTTCTCTGTGTGTCTCCCGGGCATCCCTGCAAGGCTGGACGTTGCTTACAAGATCTGGCTGTGCAGCTGATCCCGGTTGTGTCTGCCCTGGCCTTGCCCAGTTCCTGTGCTCGCCGTTTGCACTCGTGCGTGGTTTGCAGGAGCAATGGCCACGCCACGGGACACCTGCCCCGGCTGAAAGGCTCGTGCGGCTCCACTGTTCTCAGCGTTTCAGTTACGTCACTAATTCAATATGTATTAAAATGTCAGACCGTAGTGTGTGAGCCTTACTCACAGAGGAGAGTGTTTGCCCGTGTGAATAATGTTCTTTATGTTATGGGTGTGCTTCCATGACCACTGAATGGATAAAAGCACAGGATGTCTAAAGCGTGCTATGAGGAGGCAGATTTAGCTCTTAAGTTTGGTTTTACCCATTGCTTGTTCTCCCAGGACTGGCAGAACGTCACGTTTGCAGGTGATTCTCCCTGAGACAGCCTGGAGGCCGGTAGAAAGCGACAAACACGGGCCGTGGTGTCAGCACTGAGGTATCATCTCTTTGTAACCTTGCTAGGCCACGTACATTGAGAAAAAGGGAACGTGGAAAGGGGTTGGGCCAATTTACTGCAACAAGGGACCCTTCAGAGGGCAATGCAGAGGACAATTTGTGCTGCTTGCTGCTCATTTGAAGAGAGGGCACAATATTTTCTTAGAACTTTCTCCAAGTGAGGAAGCTTAGAATAAGTATAAGGTTAAAAACAGGGGCAAATTAATTACGTCTAACTTGCAACCTCATAATTCTATAGCAGATCAAAGTAACCTAAGGATTTCAGGAAAGACTAGTTCCCAGTGTAATGTTTCTTATCATCTCTCTAAACATTAATCTGTCCTCAATTTAAATTAGCTTTTCTTTGGTGGCAATTATTCCTCCAGCATCTTATGTTCGTATGTTTTTCCATCTCCCAAATATTTTGCTATATATATATATTTAATTCCAGCTACATGAATCCCATCTCCTCTTCATTCCTGAGGTGCTGCTCCTGCCTACCACACAAGTAACTGAGTCCTTGGGAAACAGTCATTAACCTGCTCAGAATTATTTAGGAACATGGTGAGTTTGACCATCCTTTCTTATAAGAAACTTCTTCATTCTAAATTTCAAGATGATTTTGGTGATTTAAGATGCTAAAAAGAAGTATCTTAGGTCTTTTTTTTTTTTTTTTTCTTTTTCTAAATCTCAGGATCTGAAGCAGTGAATGATAAGTTTCTGCACTGTGATTTGTTACCCATAAGAGCAGGGAGCTGAACTGAATTCAGCAACCCCAGGAGAGCTGCGCACCACTATGTGGTGTTGAACACAAGCATCTCTCCTTTGCAGCTGGGCAAGAAAGCAAGCTGAGACTATAGACAATGAAGCAAACCCACAAGAAATCTATTCATTTGGCACGAAGGAATCCCAAATATTGAGGAAATAGTTTGAAACACACCGGATTTAATACAGGTCTTCATTTGTGACCTCAAGTAATCTGCAAGAGGAGCAAAGCTTGCAACCCTGAGGTTCATGTTTTGATTATAAATTTGCAAGAAACTTTGCTGGAATTTCTTTAAAGGATTATGTCTGCTTAGAAGATGGGGTTTCTTTCAGTGGCACATTTTGCCAGCATTGAGATTTATATATATTGTGCTAGGTTTATTAGTGAGGGATGCTAAATAATTTTGCTCTTAGAACTAATCTGGAAAATGGACAGAGTTTAGCCTTAATGCTAAACATTCCTCTGCTTGCCACTTCCTACTTTTTCGGTATTTGAATAACTAGAACAGCTTTATTTTAATATAGTTTGTATACGCAGAATGTATTCATACATAGTCCTTTAATTATGGCTAAATTTTGGTAGCGTGGTCAAATAGTAGTTTCAGATGTGCTGGAAACTGAGTGTCCATGGTTAGTTTTTAAATAATTCACCAATACTCAGATTTTATGTCCCTATTTAAATTTTACTGACTCGAAAGAAGAACGTGGGTCAATCAGTCCTCATAAAAGGAAGTAACTGCATTGCTCTTGCAGTCAAGTCTGCAGAAAAAAAAAATCATGCTATTTTCAAAGAAAGTAACTGTTGAAGCAACACTGAGTCCTGGACAATTTATTTAGTGTCAATCCGTGACAGCCTCCAAGAATCTCTGCTGCCACATCCATGCATTTAACGTCACGGAACTGGACGTAATTGCTTGTCAAGAGGGCTGCAAAGTCCATTAAAGATGTTATTCCCTCTAGAAAGGGAGGCGAAGCTGCAGCTGGGGTCTGCGTGGTGGGAGCTTTGCCTGCACAGCCTCGTGCAGGGCGGGCTCATCATTTGTTCCAGGATCCCTCAGAAATCATGGGATAACCCGGCCAGTTCACCCGGCTCACAGATTTGCCCGATATCTTTCCAGGGAGCTGCTCACATGGCCTGCAACCATCTCATGATTCACTATTTGAATTTCAAGCGTGCTCCTGAGTGTTAAGTGCTTCAAATTGCTCAGATTCTGCTCTCAATAAAAGGGTAGGATTCGATAGGAAATTAGATAGGGATTCCTCAGGCTTATCACATCTTCTTGCTGTGCTCATCACAATATTATCTGAGGTCTTCATCTAAACAGAGGGGTTAGGACAATATTGAGTATAGCAGCGAGTGGTTTCTAGAGAGCTGGCAGCCTGAAGATATGTCCAGCCTGCAGCAGGAACCTGCAGGCCCTTTACTGAGTGCTGAAAGCACCCGGGTACCTAGGAGGGGAAGTACCAACAGGAAGGCGAGAAAAAGGTGCAATTAAAAACGTTATACTGTTCTCACACTTTTGCTCTCTAGTCCTGCGTACTTCTCAGGATAAGGTGAGGACTAAATGCTTAGAAAAAGAGATCATTAAATATTTATCTTTCCTTTCCCATATAGGAAGCAGTTCTCCTCACAGCCGGCAATAAAATGCAGGAGCCTTCGCTCGGGATGCAGGTGACATACTCTTCTCTCTCTTACTGGGGAAGTCCCATCAAATTCATACATAGTCTCAGGTTTTTTTGGATCTAGTGTATGTGCCTGAAGATCAAATCCTGGGTGCTCTTTGCAACCATCCGTGTGCACTTGTTCTGCTTTCCCTTCCCCTACACCCGCCTTGTCTCCTCAGGAAGGATTAATGCTGCCTTTGCCATTACCCAGCTGCCGAGAACCAGTACTCGATTCAAACACAAATCTCACCAGAATTCATTTAGACAGTGACTTTTTTTTTCGGTTTTACAACTGAAATCAGCCCTCTTACACGTACAGCTCCTGCTTTGCATGAAGCAGAGAGCAGGTCCCCAAGACGGGCACCCAGCCTCCCGTAGCAGATGAGGTCTGGGCCATCACGGGGCAGAGCTAAAGGGAGGAGGGAGAACCCCTCAATGCAGCTGCCTGTAGGGAGCGGAAAGCCAGGGCCTGTGGCTGGTGCTTTATCCATCCCAGTGCAGACATGTGCTCCCCTGCAGCGTCGCTGGAATGCAGCGCTGGAGGGTTCACCACCCAGCCCCGATGCCGCCTCCGACGATATCGGGGCCATCGAACTCCTGGACCCCGAGCGACTTGCCTTAGGGAATATGCACCCAATAGCTGCAGCCTGTAGGGGCTTACCCCTGAAGTAGCGAGGCCCTTAGCAGGCAAAATTAGCAACCCCTAGTTGAAGGTTGATTTGTTATCTATTCATGCCTAAGTTTTCAGAGTTGCATCCCTCACTTGTGGACGTGGAGTAACTCCAGAAAATTATTACAGGTTAGATGTGCTGCATCTTTTTTTCACATATCCATGACTTTAATAAGCATTTCTTTTAGAAAGAGTTGCATGTCCGTTTGCACGGACCAGGACATTAGCTTGATGAGTGAAGCAGCACTGCATGAGACCCCTCGGGATTTGTCCCCGTCACAATTTCTGCTCGTGCTGGGACTGGAGTTAGTGGTGCCTAATGAGCTAGCGCAGCTATGCATGCTAGCCCAGATGAGACTGAACTGGAGTAAAGCTGGTGCCTCTAACTCATCATCTGCAACCTCATGAGGGAAGAATCAGATGCCCTTTTATGAATATGACTGAGGAAGTTTTAGAATTCATGCCTCAAAAAAACAGAAAGAAAAAAAACTGCTGACAAGACGAGCAGCTCCAGTGAAAAACCATCCTTTCTGGTGTGAGTTAACTCGTAATCATCTGCCTTGAATTACAATGCAACCGAAATTATTTCTCCCAGTCTTCTCTATAGACATAGGAAAAGGAATAATTACCCCAGGGCGACACATCTGCAAGGGGCGGCTTCAGTTCAGCGTGCAGGCTCTGCTGCGCAGTCACGTGCGGCATTCAGGGTTTTGATGACAAGCGAAAGCGCTTGCAACATTCATCATTTTATAAATGATTCTGCAGCCACTGGCAAATAGGGTTACGTAAAGGCCTGGCTCATGGGACAGCTTGACGGGGAGATCCCTTGAAAGGCTTCCGCTTTTCTGTGGATTGGATAAAACTGTCAAGGAATGGCATTCGGAAGCTTTCCTAGAATATTTTCTTTTCAACACTGAATGGCACCCTCCCTTAATGTAGCATAAAAGCAGAAAATGAAAAGGAAAACACTCTGTTATTGTAAATTGATTTTTAAAGTATGGAAAAAAATAGGAAAAGAAAAATTTGGCTGCCAGGAAAACAATCTTCTCAATTTCCTAACTAGAAATCTGTTGGCCTGGTTCGGTAGAATTATATACCCAATTGTCATCAGAAGTGGCACAAAGCAAAAAGGAAGCAGAATTGATACTGCCTCTTGAGAAATCCAAGATCTGCATGGGACTCGTCATTGCTTTCTAAGCACTATGAAATGCAGGAGAAAAGGTACGGTTGGTCTTTCTGCCTTTTCTATTATCATTTATAGTAAAAGGATGATGTGCTACTCAAATAAATACACTCTAGTTCAATCACTGATGAATCAAGAGGTCCTCCCATATTCCCATCAAAGAGTCTTGAACATTTGCAGTATTTGAGCTTTGTTTTTCAAACCAAATCAATTCTAGTCTCTGTATTTGAAGAGAAGAAAAAATCCAGCTGTGAAGTGAGCGCAAATGGTGCTTTTCTCTGCTGTTAGCTGAGATGCTGGATCGATAGCGATAGGGAAGATGAACCCTCGGGGTCCCCACCTCCTGCCTGTCAGATCACTAATCTCTGGACTCTGGATATACTGTCTCTGAAGGCAGATTTTAGTGCCAATGTTATTACCAATTTATTCTACTGACAAAGAATAGAGGGGAACATGTAAGTAGGGTGGAGCAGCGACTTCGAGGTCACTGAATTCAGTCCCCTGCAGTACTGCAGCACACAACCCTCCCCATGAATATATAGTGCTCTTCTTCAGAGCTACCTATTTTTCCCCTCACCAGCACTCCCAGTCTGATTAAAGGCTTCCTTACTCCAGGGTGGCAGGCACTTTCCTCTAAAACCAAGGCTAAACGTGTTCAGGATCAGTTTATACCCATTTGATCATGTGCCAGAATCACCCATCAGAGTAAACACTCCACCTTGCTTGATGGCATCACCCTGTGATGTATTTAACAGTAACTGGATCCCTCTCAGCCTTCACGTGCCAGACTAAACACGCCAAGCTCCACAGCACTGGCCCCCAGCCTCCCCACTCCCACTAGGGACCTTCCTCCGCCCACGTGGAGCTCATCTTGCCTAAACCACGAGGGCCCAGATTTTGCATCCTGTTTCAAATGAAGACCCCCCAGGGTCCCGTGCAAGTGGCAAACCTGTTTCCCTCCCTCTGCTGGGAAGAGTCTCCTGAGAGTCTCTCCTTGCCCAGCTCTTGCAGCTTGGAGAACAAGTGTCTGCGAGGACTTCACAGGCTGCTTCAGACGTGAGTGGGGCTCCCAGCTGAGGGGTGACCCCCTTGGTGCTGCTGAAAGAGCAGTGAGGAGGCTAAAGTCATCTCAGCCCACTGCAAAAGAGACACAAGGAGTTGGTTATCACCTCTTAAATATTTTTTTGTTTATTTATCTATTTATTTATTTTAAACCCCAAATGTTCTCATATGCCTTCTCTCTGCCCCAGTGCTTGATCCTCTCCACTTTGCAACTGCCACCAGTGAGGAAGGCCTGGGACTGGGCAGGGCGAGGAGGAGGCCGAGCACAGGCACTGTGACAGCCTGGCAGTGGGGACAGGAGGTGGCGAGGGACAGAGGAGCATTCTTGGGACCCTCCGGGTCCTGCTGTGCTCCTCCGAGAGCAGTGCTGTAAATCACCCACCAGAACAGCTGCCATCAATATCACTGCCCTGATGTCTTCACCAGGATGGGGATTTTCAGAAAAGATAATTTATAATAAAGTGCAAATAGCAGATTGTCTCCGAAAATACCCATAGCTGAGTGGGCAGCATGAGGGTATTAATTCAAGCTTCTAAACAACATCACTGCTATTGGTATTGATCTGCCACCCATAACTGATATTAATGGGATGCATGTTCAGTTTAGTTGCTCCTTTCTAACATTTCACCTTGGAATTTTCCCCTGGTAAGAAGATGTGAGTCCTTCTCCAGAAGAAGTAATTGAAAAGTGGACATGGATGGGTAAGTGAAAAGCAATAGGAATGGAGACTAAAAGGCTATAGAAGGTTGTCCAGATGAGAGAGCCAGGAAAGGGAAGGAAAAAAAAATCCTACTATAAACCAGCTGAATATATGATGGTCAGATATCTTGCTGGGAAGCCCTTGCTTATGCACATAGTGGATAAGAGGTACATTTGCTCCCATCTTTGGTCCAGGAGAGTTGTCCTTCTTATGAAGGGGGATGGAAGATGTAAGGCAATAGAAGAAAGGGGAGTCACAGACGTGCTTGGTACCCTGCAGGCCTGGCTGCTGCCGGGCAGCTCCGATCAGATGCCGGAACAGCTCCACGGCCGCAAGGACCTCGGCCCGGGGAGCTGGTGCCTGCTCCGAGCACGGAGTCACCACCAGAGAGAGCACTTCCCGGCCTCCGCCCGGACACCGAGGAACGTGGACTCCAGGTGGGTGTCCATGCTTGCGAGCCACGCCGGCTTCTTCACGTGCGGGCAGGTGAACGTTGCTGGCGTGTGTGACTCGCTGTCTGCTGGAGCGCCACGACGAACCCCGGTGCCCAAGGCCATGCGGCTCCTCACCCTAAGCTGCAATAGTGTTTTAATAAACCTGTCACGATTTGTATATGCTCTAACTCACTTAGAACTCAGCTTGGCTTGGTCTCTGGGAGTGAGCACTCAGGATCACTTTCCGAAAACTTAATATTTTTACAGGAGCAGATAAAAGGACCAGGTTTCAGCCTCGGGAAAGTCAATGACAAACCTACATAAACAGTTCCATTACAGTATCTTGTCCAACCCTATAACGAAACAAATTCATAACTTTGCTTCTAAGGCTTTTCCAGACTTCTGCTGTTATTTTTTTCTCTCTTCTGGCTGGACATTTATTTTTGCCACATCTACCTGTGCTCTTTGAAGCTGCCCCAAGCCACAAACACAAAAGCCTTCCACTGCCTGTGGTGACCTTACTGAAGATGACAAAGGCGGCAAAGGGTCTGTTTTTCTCATGTCTCGCAGGGTATCTGACAGAGGACACAGCACTTTGCAAAATTAGCCAATTGCCTGTAATATTCAAAAATCCTCTCCCTGTCAAAAAAAAAAAACCCCAAAAAAGAAAAACAGGATTAAGATGGAAATAAGCATTTTATCTCAATGTAGTTCTAATGTCCTCAGAACTAATTGCTTGAAGTGCAGAGGAAATCTGATGGAGTTCAATAGTTGTTGAGATGTTTTCCCACTGCCCAGGCAACACAGTGATTCTGCTGGGCTTTGTAAGTTAATTACATGCAGTATTACTGATAACACGCAGAAATTTCCTGCTGTGTGGGTAGGATTAATGCAAGATAGTACTGATGCAAACATAGTTCACACGCTGAAAACGAACTAGAGAACTTTTTGCATGCTCATAAAGATATACCACATTAGGTGCAGCCAATGCCCTTTCATATCAAAATGTGTCCAGAAGATGATGTCATTTCTATGAGCCGAGTTCATGCTTTGACTCCAATGGTCCATGGGACACAGGGCAGGTTTTGACTGCTTTGAAGTGGTTTCGTCGCCCAAAGTGCTTTTGGCCAACTTCCAAATTGGGGAAGGGAAAGGGTCTGGCACTGTTCAGTGAAAGGCTCCTAGCCCTTGTGCTGGTAACCTGGTTGTGTGTTTGAGGCAGGCAGCTCTAAATGTCTCTAAAGATTTGTTTTGACCCTGAGTGGTGTGGAGTGCAGCGGTGTGCTGTGCATGTGATGGGATCCAAGAAAGCTCAGCAGTCTTCTCAAAGCAGCTCTACTTCTGTGCCTAGTGGAGAAACCACATCTTACACAAAGCAATCAGGCCACATAAACACCAGAGACAAGAGCTCGGCTGATGCCATATGAACGTTATCTGGGACGATGATCACAGGCAGAGTACATCCATACCAGTAAATGCAGTGCTAGGTATCTCACAAGCTGTCTTTGCCTTTTCGCTGTGCAATGTAATGATTTTTGCTCTCCAGAGAGAGATGTGGCTGTCCCTGTGGACAGCTGGAGTTCCCTGGCTGTACTGGCAGCCCCAGGTGCCAGCGTGTGCACAGGTTTCAGGGATTCCTCCTGGTTTGCAGTCATGGTTTGAATTGCGTATGACAAGTCATACTCTAAATAATGTTCAACCTTCTCTTTTTGTGAGAAATGGCCAATTATCAAGGTAATCCACATACTATGCTCTGTGTTACCATATGTGGTGGGCTGTATTTCATGCTCTCATTTTACCTGTGATCTCATACGTGATCTCATAATTTCCATTTCCTGAACCCTGCACCTCCTGTGTTACCCTTCAACGTGAACCTTACTGGGTCTGATTGCATTTACACTCGTTAAAGACAGGAATCAACTCGTTACACGTCTCAAAGATGGTTTTGAAGTAAAATCTGCATTCACTCTCTCTCTTTGAAGGGACTTTACTCAGTTTATATATGTCTTGATTAATGTGCATAGATATATCTGATACAAGACCAGTATCAAATATTCTCTTTCCATACTGTCCCAAGCAAACATTTCTCACTGAGGTCTCTTACAGTATGATTCGACTGTAATATATATTTGATTATTCAGTGTATTTAGATAGCCTCTTCAATGATTACAGATTGGGAACATTTTAAACTGATGAGGTGATGATTTTTCCACAAACCAATAGCTTTTGCTCACACATTAACCTTCCTAGCTTTGGGTAAAGTCTATCAGCTTCTTGACTGTAAGCACCTCAGAGACAGAGAAAAAAAACCCTCTTAGTTTCTGTTCCTTTTTTAACAAAGCTGCCTTCCTGCCTATGTCATTTTCAGTGGAATTTACCAGAGCAGCAGAAGTCATTGGAGACCTGCGGGCTTGAGGGAAAGCAGTGGTGGATGGATGGAAGGAGACCCCACGTAGGGAGCTGAGGGCTCAGGTGCAGGATCAGTGACACTCTGCAGGGCTGGACATCCACCAGGATAAGCCACCCTCGTAGATCCCCATCCCAGAGCTGCTGCTCCGGCTGCAGAGGGACCCCAACAGCAGCCAGGAGTTAGGGCTTTATTAAGGGCTTGAAACTCCAGCTCCTTTACGGGACTAAGCAAGCAGGGGAAAAGTGTCTTACCCACCTTGGAAGGCCTCTGGCAAGGCAAAGCAAGTGTACCAATTCTGACAGAAGTTTACTGTGGAAAAAAGGCAAACAAAGGAAAAACACTGCGTGTTTTTTACCTTACATTGACACAAAAAGGACAAGAACCCAAGCCAAAAATAAACCCTGTAGCCATCCAGCTCCTTGTCCCACATGATATCTAGCTCAAAATGAAAACAGAAGGTATTTATCCTGTCTGCCTGGGCAAAAGTCAGGCCTTAATATACTACTAATTACAGTTAGAATCATGTATGGATTATTTTAATGGTTTATTGACATGCTAGAGAACTAAGTACACTGTTTTATTAGTATCATTTAAGTCTGTATTAGCAAAAACATTATAGAATTTTGCTCCTAGTAATAATAATCATCTAGATTTTTGAAGGAAAGGAAAACTCACTCTATCTCATTTCCACACTACAGCTGCATAGCAAGATGTGATCCTAAAAGCGTATGAAATTCTGAGCCGATCACCAAACTGATAGCAGAATAATTCAAGAATTTCTAAAGGCCACTTTGTTCACGGTGTTAATTTGCCCTTCATGAGAGATCCCTACAATAATCAATTATATCTGCAATGCACAGATCACTTTTTCCTAATATATGCCTTTCCATGAATTTATGCATGATACTTGTGCTGCAGATAGCATCTCTTTCTCTAAATTACACCATTTTTGAAGCAGTGACTAATTAAAAAAAAAATCAGTGAGTAGAAACACTACATAATAGCACACAAAATTCTGTTATATACAATAAGAATTATCTGTTTTGCAACATCTATTTTATGCTCCCAAGCTACGTAAAAACGCTCTCATGTTGTGGTAATTAAAGTCAGACATCACAGAAGTGTCTTTTTACTGATCTGTAACAGAAATGAACCTGAAGGGACAAAAGTTTATTTTGTCCCCTTACGTGACTGGAAAATGGCAGCTCAAAAAAAAAAAAAAAAAGAAAAAAAAAGAATAAAAAAGGAAACTAAATGTAATAGGAGGCTGGAGCTTCTTGTCTCTGAAAACACCCTATCTGAAGGTCCTACATTAAGCAATACTCTCAATCTGGATGGGAGCTGATCCCTAAATCAGGCTAAGCGGAATGTACCCAGGGTGGGTGGGTTGCACTGGCTGCGATCGGAAGCGAAGCTGGAGCATCCGGCTAAAGAACTGCCTGGAAAACGGAGCTGGGGAAGGGAAACCACCTGCAAGGTCTGTCTGGGTGCTCAGGGAAGCGAAACTCCTCATGCAACATGTTATTCGATAAATGAAAACATCACATGGAAGAGCCCATCAGATTCATTTCATCTCTATTTCCCTTCTGTAGATGGGACCAAGCAAGGTACCGACTGACAAGTGTGGCTAAAGAGGTGATAATATCTTTTTCCTTTGTGTCTGTAGAATTATCACTTTTTTTCTTTCCATATGGAATCCTAGAAAACAGCAGTTCTGAAAAAACTCAGATTGCTTCAACTCTTCTGAATCAACATCACAGCTCCAAGAGAAGTGAAACCCTGTAAAAATGGTCAATCAAATTCCATTCTGCAATACAAGCTTTTTTCTTTCTTTTTTTTTTCCCCAAAAGAAATTACATGTAAGAAACCAGAGGAGAGAATTGAACACCAGTAGGAAGAATTTTTTTTTTTACCAATAAGAAAATAAGAAAAAAAAAGAAATCAGGACATTTAACAAACTGTCTGTGCGAAGAAGATGGGGGATTGCCTTCCCTTGGGCAAAATTTCATCTGAATAAATTATTTCACGAGTGCACGACACTAAGTCTTGTCTATTACAGACATTTGCTGATTTAATTAAACTGATGTAACCCCTTGGTGGCCATTCTTATTTCGGATTAAGGGTATTTTATTTCATCTTAGCTTAGATTTGTTCGTAACTAATGCAAGCTAATTCAAGTAATTCCAGTTTAATTTGAAATAGAGGAGCCCGATCAGAATCCCAGGCAGGTGTTAACTGAAACCACTCGGGACCAATCTGCAACTCCAGTGGGACCTGGAGACCTCATGGCAAAACAAAGGTGTTGGTGCACAGCCTTGACCCTAAAATCCACAGGTTTGAACCACAAACGATCCGGTTGTTTTGCTGCTCGTGGCCATACAGGCAAACCCGTAGTCACGGGCTCTCCTAATCTCAGGGCTTCGGCACTCTGTGTCCATCTGATAACGCTGCGAGTCGAGGCAGAATCATCCCAAAGTGCTGTTTTCCTAATGCTGCAGAATGCATGGGGAGTTCTTTAAAGGTCAGTAAATAGATCAGTGGAAAAGCAGACCAAAGAAAGAGTGAAATCGGAGCGAGGAAGCAGAACGAAGCAAGATCAAAGCACGCGGGCGAAGCATTATCAGCTCTCAGGACGTAGCGCTGCCCTTCTCGGAGAATATTAAGCTCTCTTACTTTCTCTGAAAGCTAAGATTTAAATCCCAGAAAGTGAAATGCTTTCCTCTTCATTATGCTGAAAGGACATTTTTTATAAAATATCAAGGACTTTCTTCTTGAAAACATAAGGAAATATGGGAGGCATTCTAATCCACAGATTTTTTTTTTAATATTGCTTTTTTAGGTTTCCAAAGAGGTGTTTATCATTAGATAAACATGGTGTTTGTGGCACTTCTGGTATTTCCTGCAAAAACGCACAAGTGCAGTTAAATACCTGGTCCTCATAACAGCTAATGAAGTAAGCAAGTGTCATCCTCCTCCTCCTGCACGTCTGGGGGTTATCCCATGTTCTGGGTGATGGTGACCCAGAGAAACAAAGTGATTTCACAGTAAGTTTCAATGTCCCTGGAAGCTAAGAGAACTAACACTGATGCCTATATTTAACATTAAAAAAATAGATGAATTTAATTGTTTTAAAGCAGGTAGCAGAGCACTGAAGTTCCTACATGTCACTCCTGATCTGGATTTCCCAGCATATTTAAAATGCAGCTGTAAAAGCTTGTCACTGGCAGTTAACCAGGATGCTGGTGATTAATCGGAGGCAATGGCAGGGGGCTGAAGGCCAGTGATTTTGTGTTTGGAGAGTTTCAGTCTTTTTTGGTAAGAATAGCTCCCAGGGCCTGGGGAGAGCACCAGGCAGGAAGCGTTGTCTGATGCTATTAAAATGGTCCACTGAGCTCGTGCCTTTAAGGAGGCCCGGCCGAATAAATAGGCAAATATTAACCTTTTTAGCTTAGAAACGAGGGGAAAGCGCCAGTGCACGACACACAGCCGTAACGGGGCAGCGGGCCCCGTGTGTGCACGGGCTCCGCTTCGCTCTGCCCGCCCCTGTCAGCCCTCTCCTCTGCCCAAATGCTGGTGCCAAAGATGACAAGCAGATGCATTTGGCCATGCATCAGGGGGAGCAGCAATGTTGCATTTGAAGGGCACCCCTAAAGTCACTGATTTCCCACCTGAGCAAGGTGGAAGCTAAATCAATTACTAAAGGTCTTGCAGCGAATGCTCAGACACCAAAAGGACCGCTCAATAACCTTGTTTTCAGTACCGGGCTCAGCCCCAGTCTAATCATTTAACCAAAGTCTACCCAAAATCACAAGCAGGTTCCTCCTTTGTGCTGCCCTGAGGTGGAACTAGTTCGCACACCTGAAATAAAAACTAAGGACATGGCTTCACATTCGAGTCACTGCCTGCGAAAACCTGATAGCAACCACCCTAGGGTTTTGTCCTTGAAAACCAAGTAAGGAAATGGCATACAAGGAAGAAACTTCTGGAAAGCCTCATTAACGGCTGTGTAAACAGCAAATGTTTGCCACTTAAAGCCTGGCAGGCGCATTTTTTGCCAAGGGTTAGTGAGAATAGTTTTTGCAGGGTAAATTTTAAAGCACAGTCAAGCCAGCTTGTTCTGGAAAAGCGTTTCTGCGTAGAAGGTTTGTCACAGGTCTCTGCAAATTTGAACTCAGGCTCAGCAAACGGTAAATAAAGGACTCGCTGCAGCCCATGGAAGAGCTGGCATTGCAAACTTTAATACTGAGAAATGATAGAAGGCGTTCTGCAGAAGAAGACGTCCTTCAGAAGACATCCTTCCAAGCCTTGTGGCGACAGTGGAAAGAAGAGCTGGTTCCTTCTGAGATCAAAATAGGGCAGGAAGTTTCAGGGCAGGACCAAACCAGATTTCCTTCAAAAAATATCCAGTCTCTAGGATCCCTGACTGAAACTGCTCAGGGATGAAGAACCTGGCCAGAACAAGGCAAGGACCTAGGGGCAACTTAAGAGAGAGAGTTTCAGGATTGCCCAGAGAGAGTCCCCAAAGACTCTCCGTACCATGTTGGCTGTGGCCTGAAGACTGAGATACTTCCATCTGCTTATGTGGAATCTGGTTCCTGTGGGAGCAGGACCGAGGTGCACAGAACAGAGAGTGATCATGCATGATGTTTGGACTCAGTACTTGTTTATATTTGGTTGCATTACATCCTTACATGGATCGTAACTATGAAAGTGCCTGTGACAGCAATATTTTCTCAATAAGTCAAGTTGCTGCTGCAAAATGAAAGGTCTTTGTGTTTTCCAGAAAGAGAGAAGAAATGATTTTATGCAGATAAATAGTGAGATCAATAATTGTCATGTTTGCTGTCACTTGTGCAAAATTGCTAATGGTAGACTGTCACACGTAAGCACTATGCGCTTGGAGCAGATTGTAAAGATAATTATAACACAGCTCTCAGAACAAAATTTGTGAAACATTTTTTGGTTGCTAAGTAAGAGAAAAATGAGACTGTAAAGGTGGTGCTGCAGACACGATGAAGGTGCACTAGATTGTTATTCACTGGTCTTCATATTGGTCATTTGGATACAGCACCACGTTAAATATTGTTGCTTCCAAAGTCACTGATAACTAAAATTCTACCCATTGGTGGGGTCCATGCAACAGGTCTTACCAGTAACAGGTTAGATTCCATCTCAGCTGGGAAATTAAAAAATAACTTGAAAAAAATGTGGTTTATAATAGACATTTCATGTTGTCAGTCTTGAGCAGATGAAAATATTATGTGCAACAAGGTGTTTGCTCCTATCCATGTTGTAGCTGAAAGAATCCGAAGATGCTCTCCAGGCATTAAGAGTTATTTTGTACATTACTTGAAAACTGACCCATTCCCATTTTTATTTTCTTTGGTAAAGGTGAAGATGCAGATCACAGAGAGATGTATTAAGTGACCACATATTACCTTTTTTTTTTGTATATATATATAACATGCCAATGATATTCTCTGACATCATCTTAATATAACAATCTGATTTCTTTTTACTTAATGACAAAATCCATTAACTGAAAGCTTGGTTATTAAAACTGATGGTAAATTCATTTTCCACATATGTAAAATTTATTTATTAAAAGAACACCACAGGAATATAAAAATATGGGAAAAGATATAATTCAGTTTAAATATGCTCCCAAATACTCAGTTTCACATTTTAATTTCAGTAGATTAACACATTTGGTAAAACTAATTTAAGAAATTAGAAGAAGAAATTGCCGAAGACAAACTGGTGACTTTTGAGCAAACTCTAAGCACTGCTGAAGGTTTAAAGCTTGATCAAAGGTTGGATAAGGTGTTTTTAGTGTGAGATAGGTGGCATAGTGAGAGAAAGCCTGGGTACGTGCCTGCTTTGGGAATCTTGCATTAGAATATTCGGAAGGTTCCTATCTTCAGATGCCAGTTCCCTCAATTTCTCAGAACTTGTGAACTGTGTTATCAATTCCTACCTCAAACGCAGCAGTGGAAAGAATCTTCTTTTCACGTAAACAGGCTTGGCCGAACTGCAGGAGCCTAATAAACACTGCTTGTGTGAGACTAAATTTCAAACCGCAGTTAATCTACACTGTGCCGTTAAAGGCTTTTTTTTTGAGTTTATTTTAAAAAAATGCACTAAAACTTGTTAAATACCATTTAAAAATACTTCTAAATGGATAGTAATCAAACTACGTACCTAAAGACAAGGGAAATGCAAATCTGAGATGATAGAAATATCTGATGAAACAGGGATTATGTCTTCGAAGGCTTCTTTCCCTCCCAGTTTCCTGTTGTAGGCTACTTCCATCCAAGCTGACCTCCCTCTCAGGCATCTTAGCTCAAGCCGGGCACGTGGGCACGTGAGCCAACAGCCCGACCACGTGCAGAGGGAGCCGAGGCCTCAATTGCTGCTCCCTGCGGCCGGCCCTGCCGCGGGGCACGGAAACACGGCAGGGAAAGGAGCCTCTCGGTTCCCAGCTCCTCTATCTGGCAGAGCTGCTCTGTGATGACGCTAGGGGAGGAAGCAGCAGAAGGTCACAGCTTCGCACATCTGCCCGGGTTTTTAAAATACTTTCTGTTCTCTGCATTAGGTCCGCGTGCGGTTTCCGTTTGGCTTCCCCTCAGATTCACCTTCCAAAATCTTTGTGAATTAGCAGGGAGCCACCGCCAACATTTTTCAGGCTGGACAATAAGGCAGGAAGGCAACTGGTAAGATATGAATGGGACTGAATTTAATTTTCAGGCATTAGAAATTAGATTGAATTGTCAAGAAGTTAGAACACGACTTGAAAATAGTAATAGAGCCATTTGCATTCCATTTAGTGGTAACTTGATCAATGCACCTGGACAACTCTGTTTTGCTGTTTGTGTAGGGCAGTTGGTGGACATCCAGGCACATCTACTGTAGGCACCGTGTAAGCACAGCAGAGTTTACACCCTAGATGTGAAACTCAGGCAGAAAGAGCCAAACAAAGAGAGTGGGAGTGGGGAGAGGTGAAGGCTCAAAAATTAATTGAGTTCAACAGAAAAAAAAAAAAAAACCCACAATAAAAACAACAAAAAGCCCCACGTACATCTTTGCATGACTAATGCCAGACAAGCATGTTTATCCAGCACCACAGTGGGATTATTTCCTACAGCGCATTCATGATTGCTTTGTCTACTCTGGTTTTAATGTCAAATTACGGGGATTCCACCATTTCCTCTGAGAGACTCTTTGTGACTCTAATAGTGCTCATCCCTTGGAAGCTTTCCCTGATACTCATTTCATCTTCCTCTCGTGATTTCATCCTCTGATTCCAAGTCGCAGCCTTTCAGACCCGCTTTTCCTTTTCCTTTCACTTCCTGACACCTTTCGGGGCAGCAGTCGGGGCCACCCCTCGCTGCTGCTTAGCAAGCAGAGGGAGCTCTCTTTTAATCTCTCCTTGCAAATCAGTCCCTCCAGGCAGCTGATTATTTTTGTTGTTTTTCAAAGAATGCCTTCTGGGGCTTTTCTTATTTATTTATTTATTTATTGCTACATTGCCTAATCCTGATTCCATACTCACACGAATAGAAGGCAACCACTCTGTCCACAAACACGATCCTATTCCTACTACTAACGTAGCCAGAAAACACAGGTTTAGATGCTTTAGGTCAGCATAATAGTGGTTACATATGAGCATTTTTTAAATGTTCATTATGCATTGTCTCCTTCCCAACATTGTGATTTTAGGGAAGTTTTCAAGTACAGACCTGGCTTTAGGATAAATCTCTGCAAAATCACATGTGTCTTTCGCTGTGAGACAGCCAAGAGAGAGAATTTTTATCTAGTCAAGGTCAATTCTGTGTTGTCCTTTGGATGTTTCCTTCAGTTAGTTGCACTATGGCAAGGCAACCTGCACAGTGCTCAGTTTCCACTAGGTTTTTACAATAGAAAGTGATAATAAGTAATTATTTTAAAGCAAAATACACTTTCTTCAGTGTGGATAGCTATGTTCAAGTAGTTTTACACATGTAAATAATTTTAATGCAAACATTTGTGTATCATCAGCTATGGAGGTCAGGGCCTCTGTGAGAAAGGCATCCCATACCAATTTCTTTTTCTGAACGCTTCTAAACTGCACACCAGGCAAATATTGTAATGCTTCAAAGAGAAGCTTGTCTTTGGAGAAAGGATTCTACAAAACTTGACAATATTAATTAATCACAGAATCGAAAATAGAGTCCTGCTCTTCTTGAAGTCAAGAAAGTTTTACCACTTCTTCTGGTGGATGATTAGGATGCAGCCTTTCATCTACAAAGCTGAAAAGATTCATTAATTAAGACCAACTAGGTCAAATCTCAAGAATTGTTCCTTTTTTTGTTTGAATTTCAGTGATTCATCAAGCTCATCATGCGGATTTATATGCTTGAAATTTCGCTCTCAAGCCTGGGTCCTGATCCTTTGATAAGCAAAGGGGTCTCCCCCCACCAGAGAAGCACAGGCGGCTTGGCGAGCCCGGGAGGGCCCTGGGAGCCCCCTATATAGCCCAGTGCCAGTGGAGAGGCAGTCGTATAGCCCTACATGGCATGCACGGGGCCTCGCTGCTCGCAGAAATGGGCCCTGCTAGGCAGAGGCTGAACAGATGGCTCTGATCCTGCCACGTGCTGGGAGAGCAGCCCGGAGGGGTCACCAGCAGCCCGTGCACACACGAGCCCCACGGCAGTGCCGTGGGACGGGGGGACTCTGCTGGCCCGGCCCTCGAGACACCGATGTCAGCGGCGGTCCCGTGCAGAACGCGGGGACAAGCGCGAGGAGCCCCCAGGGCTGCACATCCTGCAGGCGCCGTTCCAGTGCCGACACCACTCCAGCACAGCTGGCCATATGATGTAATTTGTTTTTGTTCCATAACATACGAAAAACGGGCATTGTTCAGGAGTCGCAACCTCAGCTTTATCTTGTGAAGAACCTCCTACATCCTTGCCTTTCTTCCGCTGACTTAAGTGGTAAATCAAGGTTCACTTAGGGATGATTATGCTTTTTTTCTTTCTCTCTGCCAAAGCTGTGTCCCTGTGGGACCTATCCCACCGCCCCGGCTTCCAGCACATCACGTGCCCTTTGGAAACAACAGGTGGTGTCGTGTCGGCCCCTTCCTTCTCGTGAGATATTTTCCAAAACAAAAAGGGGAGAGAAAATAAGAAATACAGACACTGAGATAGAAAGAGACTGAAATGAGGATGCTTCTTGGAAAATACACCCATTGATCTGAGAGGAAGCTCTGTGTAGGCTCCTCAGATCTGTGCCCCTATTCGCAGTGCTATAATGAGAACACTTGAGCTTCTGCTTTTCCTGACGGGCTCCTCTGGGTTTGGTGCCGATGGGTATGTCCCGGTGCTGGGCATGGGCATATCCTGGTGCCACCCGTGCTCTTTCCCCTGTGCTAAGGTGGTGCTGAGCCCTGATGGAGACACGGAGGCTTCTGAAGGTGCCAGGCTCTGCTGCTGGACTGCGTGAGCGCAGGGGGCATCGCTGGGAGCAGCAAGCACAAGCGCGGATAGCGACTGCGCTGGCAGGCGTCCTGCGGTGGGGACGGGGAAGCGGATTGAGGGTCCCCACGTTTCACCTCTCGCTCCGAGGGTCCAGAAACAGGACCGGGGAAGTGATCGGCCCCCTGCACTCGGTGCTGGTGAGGCTACACCTCCAGTGCTGTGCTCAGTTGGGGGCTCCTCACTACAAGAAGGACATCGAGGAGCTGGAGCATCTTCCAGAGAAGGGCAGCGAACCTGGAGAAGGGGCTGGAGATCTAGTGAGGAGCTGCTGGGGGAGCTGGAGTTACTGGGTCTGGAGGAGGCTCAGGGGAGACCTGGTCGCTCCCTACAACTACCGGGAGGGAGGCTGCAGTGAGGCGGGGGTCGATCTCTTTATCTGGGATAACTACGGGTAGGACAAGAGGAGGAAATGGTCTCACGTTATGCAAGGGAGGTTCAGGTTAGGTACCAGGAAGATTTTCTATGCAGAAGGAGTGGTGAAGCCTTGGAACAGGCCGCCCGGCAGTGGTGGGCACTCCGTCCCTGGGGCGCTGGGGGACGCGGTGCGGCCGGCGTGGCGGGGACGCGTTTATGGCTGGGCTCCATCACCCTCAAGGTCGTTGCCAACCGAACGGAGCCCTCGGTGGCCGGCAGCGCCGCTGGCGCGGGAGCTGCGGAGCGGCCGTCCCCGCACGCCGAGCTGGGCTGGGCAGGGCAGGGTCCCCGGCGGCGGCCGCGGAGGGCGGGCGGGCGGCAGGAGGCCCTGGGCTCCCCGCGGCG